>JAMQGT020007199.1:0-147305 GCA_024447675.2 Pterophyllum scalare
ACACACACACACACAGAGAGACACACACACACACCACCCACCCAGCCACCCAGCAGAACTACCAGTTAAACAAGACATCACTTTGCAATGTGTGATTGCCATGGCTTTCATCACTCAAAGAATGCTGATCAATGGAATACAAAACAACCCCTTTGTGGGATGTTTGCATTAGATTACATTGCTATGTTGAGTGCACAGACATGCAGGTTGAAGTTATGTAACATGGTCCATTGAAATTTGGAGTGAGAAACGTCACAGGAGAGTTAATAGACAAATTGGCAGTGTTGTATGGCTGCATTAATTATCAGAGGTTGATTACATCATCAAGACATTTGGGTGGACTGAATTTTCATTTGGATATTTGGATTAGCAAAGCAAACATCATCGATCAGCAGTTAACACGTGTGACATTAACAAATTGAAGCAGTGCCAAAACACATGCTTTATTAGATTGTATTTGTTTTGATTGATATAATACTCAAGTCCATTCCTATGAGGATGATGAAGGAGTCACACAGAATCATTCAGATTTACTGACTTCACAGCAGTCAAAAGTTAAGCTTTAAAAAAACATCCTATCATTATTTCCCAATAAAGCCCAAATTTATATGAGGATTAGTCGTATGATATTTCCATTTCAAGTCAGGACCATAATAGATGAAGTTGTTATCAGTTCGACTTCAGGATCATCTATGAGGCGGCTTTGCAATCTCTGAATTAAAAGGAAAGCTCATCACAGCAAGCTCACAGCAATCAAGTGCTTTAAGGGAGGATGATAGAGCGATGAGAAAAAGTGATAAACAAATAAAATCCCAATGAACTATTGAACTTTTAAAAAAACAACAACTTTTTGTTGGAAATATCTGACTTTTTGAGATTTTGGAGAAAAAATGCAAGCTACTTCATTGTCAGTGCTTTATTATTAAGATAAATTGAAAATTCCACTTTAAAAAAAATTTGTGTATGGTGTCTATGATAGTTCATAAAATGCAAAGGACCATTATTTATGTATTGTATATTATTCAAGCTGCCAAATTTTTGTAGCCCAAGTGCCATACATCCTGATCTGTTGGTTCCTTTTCTGAATGTGGAGGGTCACTATTGCCAGGCGATCATCATCATCAGGGTAAAACAAACCTGTCTCAGTGTTTTAACACCAGATAATGTTCCTCATTATTGCATGAACAATCGCATGTTTAGTGAAGGTTTGGGTTTTTAGGGTGCACTGCTGCAAAGGGAAGGGGAAGCCTGAATTTTTAAAATCGCAAGGCAAAGCAATAAATTATTTACTTTTGCACTGATTCAGCTTATCTGCACAATCAAGTTTGGAACAATAATTCAACAATAAACCAAACCTACATTTTACTGTTTATATACTCTTGATGAACTGTCCCTTTTACTGGACACAAATTTGAATGCATGCTCCCTCAATGTGATTGCCCTGTGCCGGTAATGTCTGATGATAGAGGACATAAAATCAATACGACTGACAGTAGAGTTTAATTGATTGATTAGTGAAACATTCCATGATGCTGTGTGCTCTTTTGCCAGACAAAAAACATTGTTGGTAAAAATAGCAGGCGTGGGCTTATTTTGGGACAAGAGAGTCTCTAACAGCAGAACTAGCCAAATGAAAACAAATATAAATGTAATGCAGTATGAGCTGCTCTGTAATATAATCCTGACCATTACCCCCTAGAAAACAGAAAATTCTAACATGAAGCTCCAGCCTAAAAAAATTTTAATCAGCTATTGCTAAGCATTTTTCTACAGATGGCATGGAGAACACATGCATGCTGTAAAGGACAATTATATATGATTATACAAGTTCATGTATTTTAATAAAAGGCATGTTTTGTACTTGCTACAGCTGCACAACTATCTTTTCATATCAGGATATAAATGCGTTAATAGTTAATTAAAACTCTGTGTGTGTGTGTGTTTGTGTGTGCGTGTGTATGTGTGCTGGGGGGCGAGGGGGGGTCAGGCTAGCCCAAAGCCAAAAGCATGACTTTATTTAAAGCATAAAATAAACTCCTTTGATTGCATTAATAATCATACCCCTCCCCCTGTGCTTTCTCCCCAAGCTTCCAAGAGAGGAACAAGTGTGTGAAGAGTCACATGACAGCTACCCCACTCTTGCTCAAGTGACTGTGGCCTTTTCTTGCTTTGAAGAGGAAGAAAACTCACTAATACTGGCTGTCTTTCTCAGTCATCTCGGAATTCAGGTTTGGTCACATGTTCCCTGGGCATTCAAATATAAGGGCTAGAATGTAAATAGACACTGAGATGGTCTCTATTCAAACCAGAGCAGGCGTCAAGGTCCACATGCAAAAGACTGCCAGGGTTAGTTATGAGCTTGCGGAAGAGTTACAGTGTGAGTGGTGACAAGCCTGTGTGTGGGTCATCAAGCGGATCTGGTGCCACTTACTTTGACTATTCAAAACAGTGGCCACGACCTTTTGGGGCAGTGGTGACAAGTTATGCAAGCATAACAGCACCTACAGTCAAACTCTACGCAAATCTAGCCAGTGGAAAAGGCTTACAAAGAATTTTCATTGTAATGTTGACACTTGGGAATGCCTGGGGCAAAAAAAAGAGAAAAGACAGTAAGAATGTTTGGCAAGACAGAAATTCAGAAATCTTAATGTTCAAATGTTAATCTCTAGTTGTCACTGGTTAAGACACCAATCTTCACTGATAATCAATTACATTACAGAATAATTAAACTTTTAAATATTTGCTGCTTTTCTCCAATTGGTGAGTTTGTTGTTTAACAGACTATGGCCAAAACAACTTAACTGTAATTTGCTATGTGAGCAGTTTCACATTGTTGCTAGTGAAGTTAGCAGATGGCAACCTGTGTCAATGATTCAGTTAAAAATTTATGAGTCACACCATGTTCATCCCTAGTCAGGGGGACACCTGTGAGGAAAATCTGAACCGACTAGTGCAATTGTAATTGTATAAACTGTCTTGCAGTTTGCAAGATATTTAAAAAGCGTGTCCATTTTTAATGTCATATATAATATCAACCTAGTGTCATTAAAACCAACTCCAGTGTGCCTTTGATTTTTAAACCGTGACCACAAGAAAGAGAATCATTTTGTGTTCGAGATGTGATTATGGTCAGGAAACTTGACATCCTGGTGTCAACCACTTTAGGGTAGTGACACTTTTGAGAGAGCAGGCTTGCATTACCACCAAAGCCAGCAGAAAACAAAAAACACGTCCAGTTTGCAGTCACAAAAAGGGGGGAAAAATTTTTTTTCACTGGTTTTTAAATGATAATCGAGTGTCTAGCAGTGTATTTCGGTGCATTTCCCATGATAGGCTATGCCTTTTTTTTTTAAATGCATTTTTAAGATGTTTGACATAAGTTAAAGTGCTACATTGGATAAGGCACTGGAGTACTGTGACTAGTTTCTGTACATAAAACAGGAAACTGGAAAAGCTTGTAAAACTGTTCTGAGTTCTTTGTGTGCCACATGGGATGAGTCTACAATGGGGGGCAGGGGAGTTGGGTGGCGTGCAATGCTGCTACATAAACCAAAGGAGACTGTTGTGTGGAAAGTAGTAACAGAGAGGATCTGTGTGACTCACATTGATAACCATTTTGAGACCTTGCATTGTAAGAGTTGTCTGATATTTATTTTGTTGCCTGATCTGAATGGTCCCATTTTCAAATGTACAGATTCAGTATTCCTGACATCATCAGCAGTCACTTGTTAAAGTTGTTTCATGTGGTCATTGCAGTTTTTAGAACTTTGTGTTTACAGAGTTTTCTGCATGCATAAGTCACATTAAATCATAGCTATACAGCTGCATTTGTTAAAAAGAAGAATTACTAAAAATACCTGGCGAGCAGCTGTAGTAGCAGGGCAAGTAGCATAGAACAGATCTGGGGTTTGTGTATAAACAATCAACAACTACTTACTTCCTGGGCCATTACCAAGTACTACAACTTGAGCAGGGACTTTGTTAGACAGGAAATTTGGCTCAGGAACTAAATTTAGACCTAGGTTTATCCAAAAGAGATGCAAGTAAAGTCCCAAGTTCCAAAAAGGCTTTCATGAGTCATGAAAAATTCCTGCAACTAGAAAAGGCTAAAATTTTCTCCTTGTACTATTTAACTCTCAATGCAGATGTTTTTGATTTCCCTGTTGGGATTATCATCCTTAACTAAAACTTGCACTCATGAAGAGGGAAAGCCCTGCTGCTGTTGTGGGTGTGCTGGCATTTGCACTCATTGCCATGTTTGACAATCTTTGTGAATGGCTCTAAAATTTGATTTTGAAAGTTATATATTGTAGCCTTGAGATATCCATTAGCACTTAGGGTTAAAAATAACATGTAGGCCTGCATCTGTGTGTATGGCTAAAAGTTTGAATTGCTCATCTATAATGCACAAAACCTATGAGTAATGGAAGCCATAATGTAAAGGCCACAACTAATGGCCTTTTAAAATAAAGCTTCAAAAATAACTGAGCTGATGAAGTCACTATTGTGAATGAAGAGAACTATATGCTCAAGAGCTTGGCACAGGACAATAGATAAAGTCCATGTCCATACTGATCTGGGTATTTTTCCTTCAACTCATACCCAAAACTGTCTGCGTTAGAAACCAGAACCCCAAAATACCTCACAGAAAACTGAATGTTGTGGCTTTTAACCAACAGTGAAATGGCATGCCACCAGTTTCCCTTAAAGAAAACATTTTACATCAGCCCTCTTTAAAGTGTCCTTTCCATTTTAAAGGAATTAAAATGATTACAGCTGCCACAGTCAATTTTTAAGTCAGATATTTTATGTTAAATAAGAAAAATTAATTTAAACATTTAACATTAACAATTCATTTTAAAATTCATTGATCGGACAATGTAGGTCCTGGTGGGCTGAACAGTAAGGTGGTTATGCAACAGGAAATTCAGGGTTCAGTATGTAATTGGAGTTGTGGGGTCACAGTTTGGTACACTTGTGCTAAGCAGCAACTTAAAGCAGCAACTATTCTTTTTTTAAAAAATATTTATATGCAAATCAAGCAATATTTCATATATTTGATTCTGAAACTTTCATCACTTTGCATAATACATCATATGTTTCCTATGAAGCATTGTTGCATACCCAAATTTGCACAACCTCTTTGTGGTAATACTTGTGAGGCTGTCAAAAATGCATAAATTTTGATCAAAGTTGGCAAATGTCATCACCCAAAGATGAAACAAAAATTACTAAACATCAGCCATCACACATCTGCTACAACAAGCAGAGAAGTGCTCACAAAAAATTACATCCTACATTAATAGGACATAAAATTACCTTGGGTCTATTAACATACAGAAGACTTGGTGCCTCAAACTAACTGAACAAAAAGTAATATAATCTCAAGGCAGCCCTCTTATTTCAGTCTACATGTAATAGAACTATACTGCCTAAATGTATTGATTACCAGCCAAAATTATTATTCAAGAACCATTATTAAATATATTCTGTAGGAGTGGATGCTGACTTGTGTATATTGATACTATGGCTATATTAGGAATGTCACAACAAAACCTAAGTTTGTCATTGTTTCCACAGTCACTGCCACAGCAAGAAGGTTCTGGTTTGAACCAGATGGTCTTAAGTGGGTTTGAGTTTGCATGTTCTCCCTGTGTGGGTTTGCTCCAGGGGCTGTGGGCAGAACCCACAGCCCGGTGCCATTAATGGTAAGCTAATCTGTGATTTTTAAGTGAGCAGGGCTTCCCATCGTTTTGCATTGAAAACTGCTCATTAGGGGGTTGACTCGGATCAGTTTAATTCAGTACAACATAAAAATAAGAAACCAAAGACAGCAACCTATCAAATGTGAGCCAAAGAAGTGGAGATTATTGCTCACTCGAAAATCATAATCAATGCGACAAAACAAACAAACAACTATGTTGGTTTCAACCACTGTTGCTTTTTGGTCTCACAGAGCCACAAGTATTTATAACATACTGTTTCAGTGTGGTCAGAAGTCACATTACAGTTGAAGCCATCACAAAAATACAAGTCATCTTGTGAATTCAAGGGATCCTACACTTCAATGGAAATAAAAGTATGGTGTCAGGGTGGGGCAGATGAAGGGGTACTTATTCATCAACTTGTGCCTACCCAACGTTCTTATAGAGGAAAGGTGGCTAATGTGAGCTCTGAGCCATTACAGGAAAAAGGGAGGATAGTGGATGAATTATTAAACTTGCCCCCATACAAGTATAAGGTACAAAATGTACAAAATCGTAAAGTGTATTTAAAACTAGACTAGGCATGTACACCCATATTTATTTAGAGTCCTCAGCACATTTGCTTTTTAAAGTGGACAGTTAAAAGCAGGATCATGTCCGATGTGAAGAAAAATCAGCACTATCACTAACCAAAGCCACATAATCCCAAAGAATCCACATAACTAAGAATTTAATCCCATTCATATACAGCACTCACAGATTAAATAAAATTTAAAAAAAAAAAAAAAAAAGGAAGACAATCCTTATTTACCCCAAATCCCAGTCCAATAGGATAATGATTCAGATTTTAAACACATGGTCATTATCTTGTGGTGCTACTCACTCACAAACTCTATCGCAGACACTGTTGCAATTAATGCTTTTAGGCAGGCTTGCCATGATGACTTGTTTCATTGCATAAGCATCAATAAAATGCTGGACAAATCCATACAGGTTTTGCTATTGCTGTCCACCAGGGGCAAAGAAAAAAGAGTGTTGGGTACACTCAGGGTGCCAATATAATGTGGGGCACATCAAGGTCATGTGAGCTGATTAACAATAAATGGAACAATGCTTTATACTTGGTTTGATAACTGGATGCTTCTGGATGTGCATACAGGTTGCTCTTAGGGCTGGGCTATATATCAATTTTTTAAAATATCGATATATTTTCATATGCGATAGAAGATGAGGAAATATGGTTTATATCGATATAGTGTAGGCCGCGTTAAAATCATACTTGTAGCTCCACCAGTTCGCCTTTCTCTTCTCCCAGTTTGTCTGTGCACAGCTTCGTGCTGCCCCGCCTCTCTCCGCTTCACCCATAAATCATGCAGGAAGCGACCACATGGCAGTGTTCCCAAGTTAGTGACTTTGTTGCTAGATTTAACGGCTTTTCAGACCCTGCTGGCGACTTTTTTCCCCAAAAGCGACTAGCGACAAATTTAACTACTTTTTCCGGTGAGGTCGGAGAGTTTTGAAAACCTGAAATGCTCCCGTGTTTTGTATACATACAGCCTTCGTACTGCGTCTGGTACTGGTTTGTACCGTAAGTCACGTGACCTTAATAGCAGAAGTGGGTCTTTTTCATGTGCTTACAGACGCTGCATTGAGCGGCTGGGCCTGTTGCTGTGATATGTCAGCACATATGTCTGTGGATTTATGGCTAAAAGCCTGCAGATGGAATTGTGTTCAGTCAGTCTGTCATGTACAGGAGCCTGTACCTGGATGTACAGCTTTGTAAAGAATAATTCAGCCTTTTGCTATTTTTGTTCTCTATCCTTTCTATTTACATTTTAATTAGCACAGCTGTGAGCCTTTATATAGAGGAAAAAACGCATGAGGAGCATTATTATTTAAATATGCCAATAGTTTATTTTTGAGTAATTTCTCATGTACATCTACAGCTGAATGTTAATAGGAACGTCTGTGTGACATTTGGGACATGTAGCTTAGACTTTTAAGTGCCTTTTTGTTTTTAATCTTTTGGGAAGAAAATATATCGAGATATATATTGTATATCGCCATTCAGCTAAAAAATATCAAGATATTACTTTTGGTACATATCGCCCAGCCCTAGCTGCTCTCAAACCAAAAGCACTATAAATAAAAACTTAAGCATCCACTCTTTAATGTTATGTCTAAACCTCATCTTTTATCAACAGTGGATTGCAATCGTTCTGGACAAAAGCCTGGAAAACCAGATCGCTTCATACAATAATAAATCCCATAAATATTTGCCAAATTTAAATTCCATTGAATCAGATGTCATGTGTGATGCGACTAGTATGAAGACAGATCTGAACTGGAGGTTTTCTGGTTCAGTGCAAAACTGACTAATTGTGACTAAGAAATTTAAGTGTCTTCACAAATATGCATAATTTGAAACACACATAATGTGGAGGGGCTAGATGCCAAATTAAAAAATGAAACAAAACAAAAAACACACAGAGTAGGTAAAGTTTTAGAAATAAGTTGAATAAATTTCACTGTCACAGAATAAAATCTGAAGGAACAAGTCAATACTCTTAAAAGCTAAAGAAATTGCTAGATTTTTAAAAATGTTGTAATCTGTTTGGACACATTTGTAAGCAGCTGGAAGGACTGAGAAGAAATGTCCCATTTCCCTAAGGTGTGGTTACAGATGGTTCAAATAGACATTAAGATTATATCAAACCCTGTAAAATTAAACATGAAATTCTTATAAAGCATTTCAATTCAATTTCCAGCTCCCCTGATATTCAGGTTCACAATCAAGATGTACAACACCCCTTCCCCACCATGTTGTCCTGTATCTGAGGTGCACATACTGGATTAATCTGACCAGGAATGCTACTAGCCTGAAAACGTTTTTAATGCAAATACATTCTGCACGTTTTTTAGGATGAGGATAATCAAAGAGATCTAGCTTGCCAAGCCTGAACCCATCCGATGCTCGGCAGCTGCCTCTCACTGTCTGAGGAAAAGCGGTGATGAAAAAGGCTTTGAACGCCATCTTGTTCATTGCAGCTGCTTGGGCCCTGAATACAGGAACCCATTCATTCGAGAAGGCGGAGGGAGGGGGCAACACTGGCAAAAATGAATTCATCTTTGTGAGCCATTAAATACGACTAGCTCTCTTAAGAAACACAACCAATTTCCTGAAGACTATTAAAGATCTTCTACGTGCAGTAATGCATTTTTCTGATGCAGTATCTGAACACTGCTGGCCTCCAAGCTCATATAAGCGCCAGGCTTCATATGTAGCTCGTCTCGGAGCCTTCGGAGGCGCTCAGCGCGGTTTCCTGCGACAGCACGTCCAACCTCGCCTCGCTGCTAAACCACCTTACGAAACATTTACCGCTAAATACAACCATTTCAATTAATTTATTCAATGTTAACTTCCTACTACTGTGTGCCGACTGGGATATGCTACTTCACCATTGAGGAAGCATGCCCGGTTATCCGGACTAGAGGCTTGAAGTACTATGGAGGGGAGCGGAGCGGCGCGGCCCGACTGGGCATGGTTACTGTAGCAGCTAACAACCTGCCCCGCAACGGACCCGTGATCGAGATAAACAGATTGTCTAATTGGATTTCGACAATCTCGTTATCACATCGTTAAAAGAAGAAGTTTAAAATGAATCTGTGTGTTCGCAAGCTGCCGCCGGTTTAACACTTATGAAACTAAAATGGCTATGGCCACAATCAGATCCACAGCCGTGCCCGCTGCCCTTTCCCCCCTTATGGTACAGCTACCCTACCGCTCGGTAATCGATGCAAATTCATATTACTTTAACGGACCGCGCATTGTATTCCAAGGAAGAGACGATCTGAAGAACCGGATGGCTGGCTGCAGGTTAAAAGTGGGGATTGTTAACATATCTGTGCCATACAGCTGCCATCATCTGCGACGGTTTAGTTTCGATTCACTCATAAATATGCTATTGCTTCAACTAGTCCGTTTTCACAGAACTTGGCCAAATAAGTGTGTTTAAGTGGGAACTTGGAGGATAACCAAAACAACCGTAAATGTTACCGTTTAAAATACAACCGATTTGCATAAATGTCATAAAACACTGAGTTACAGGCATGTTGTCCTGGCTGCCATTATTACACACACCCAGATGATCCATACCAGGCTGCAAACGTAGGCTGTGGCCACTGCTAGCTAACTTGCATGGACTGGCCACGGAATAGTGGGGGTGGTAGTGATTATGCTGGTGAAGTAGCCATTTTTAGACTCCCTTCGTTGTCAGTTTCATGGTGCTACAAATTTGCAATACGAGTGGTAGAAAACCCAAACTCTGCTCACGTCCGTTTCATTTGCGCAAGTTTAAGTAGTAGTATTGTGTTTCGTCTTAAACAGCTGGCCCAGGGTGCGTCACTAATAAACTGATAGTAGCAAGTGTGCCTCCAATTAGCCTGGGATTACCTGATAGGCTATCTATAGAACAAATGTGTGTGTGTGTATGTATGTATGTGTGTGTGGGGGGGTACGGGCCCCTTAGAGCTCCAAAATTCTGGTAATAGCTGGGATAAATTGGCAACTTAAGCAAAGCTGAAGCAGGTTAACGCAGGTAGCTAATTTCTTGAGAGCGAAAGATACCCGGACGTTGGAGAGGGGTGCTGGCTAGCCTATCGAGCTGTCACAAACCACCCTGCTAATTAAGATTACCACTGGCCATTAACTCCCACCTCGCCAGACAAAGCCATTAGATATATGTACGTTGCTTTGGTTAACGACACTTTGGTCAACGAAGTGCGTTAAGTTTCTGTAACAGTGACCCCCACCCACCGTCTTGGCAGCAACGTCTAGCTAGCTCCAGCTAACTCTAACGGAGGAGCCACTCAGCTCAGTTTAACCCTTTTCGTTCACCGTCCCTGCTCGGCAGGCTAGCGAACTGCAGACTTTATTTCCTGAAGCACATTATCAAATATCAATACATTTCCTTACCCGTTATCAATCGAGGGTATCCGTTGTTTATATCACATTGACTGGAAACAACAAAATCTTGTCTCTCCGCCGAAGCGCTCAGATTTAGCTTGTTTAGCCACCGAGGAGCGGCACTCCCCGAACCCAGTTTTTGACCCGCCGAGGGGGGAGACACACCGGCACAGAGGCGCAGAGACAAGACGGTGTTCACCCAGACAGGCGTGTCAGAGTCCCGTTTTAGCGTTCCTCCGTTTCAACGCAAATTCCAACTCAAAGCAAAAAAAAAAACCCCTCGTCTTTCCCACCGTCGTCGTCCCTCTTTTTCTTCCTTCACGCCAGGATCTCAGTCGCTTCTTCCTCCGGCCATCAAACAGCAGAGATGGGCGCGGTAACCCTGCATTCAGGTCTGGGAAACCCCACGTTCCGGTAGCGTCACAACGCACGGCGGAGGGGTCGGCGACCACTTCGGTATATCAGGAAATGCTGCCATCTTTGGTAACGGCAGCACACCTAGAGAACATTTACCTGCCAAAACGCAGCTTTTATTACTAAAACGTGGTTAATATCAAGACTTTTAATAAAATGTGAGCATTTTCGAAGCCAAAGCGAGGCTGAGTACTGATTTCCACCCAGAGGGAGTGCAGTTGCCAAGAGATACATGGAAAAACTGGAGTTGCCACAGGCTGTACATAACGAAAGTATTTTGGAAAAAGTACAATTTTCAGCATTAGAAAAAATATACATGTATTTTAAGTTAAATGAAAATAATCTCTTAACAATACAATTTGGTTTTAGGTGCGTAAAAATTGCGAGAAAAGAGATACTGGGCTAAAAGAAATGGACAAATAGATTAATAAAGCTTCAGATGATGTCTAAACGCTTTAGTTTTTAAAAGCTAAAAGTAATATAAATAATGCTGCAATAAGTGGCCAAAGAATAATGGTTGAAGTTCATACATACATATATATATATATATATATATATATATATATATATATATATATATATATATATATATATATATATATATATATATATATATATATATATATATATGCACCCCTTAACAACCACTGATATGTTGCTGAAATAGAAAACAAAATAGAGCCTAATGGACATAAAATGGCCAAAAGACCAGTTAATAATACAAATGCAAACTTAAACAAGCCAATTAAACATTAACAGCAATACAGCGCTGTTTATCTGATAGTGCAGTGGAGGTTACACACCAGGCCATGCTTATAGCAGAGGTTCTGACACTGTGGAGTGCAAACATACTGATTATTAGTTCATTTATATTTAAAACCCACAATTTTAGCGATAAAATTAATGACTATTGTATTTGCAGACATTTTACCAATTTCAAATAAATGTGCCCTCTGGCATCTTATTAAACAGGACGCGTGGCCAGTTGGGGTCAGGGTTTCTGAAATGAAAATGTTCTAAAATTCCAGGGGAATCTGACTGTCGTGTCAGTAAAGCAGCTGCTGTTTCGAGCAAACAACAAGCTTTCATTTGCAATCCAAAACAGGCAAATGTTATGTTTGTTTTGCTGCCAGCTTGCGTTCCTAAGTACAAACCACAATTTTATTACATCTACATTTGATATTTATACATTCTCAACATGGAAATTTGATCCTGTATTTTTCTTTTTTAGAAAAACGAAATATTAAGTAACAAGTGCTCTTCTGCCGATCCATTAATAATATCTTATAGTTAGCATAAGCTGCTCCTGGAAAAAATCTTGTTGACAAATTATATTCTCTGGGTATTAACTTGACCACACTTATGCAAACTGAAATCTTTAGGGATTTACTTCCTGTATTCAGTGCTTATGGGTGGACCGTCACTGCAGCACAGAGATGACTTGATTGTTATCATCAGTAGTCTAGGTAGAGTGCTCAGAGGAGGGGTTAATGCTCTGTGGGTTAACGTGTTACTTGGAGACATGGAACACTTTGTCGTCCTCCGAGACAGCGGAGTGTGATCCAGCATAGGAAGACAACAGCCACAGCTACTTGGCTTATAAGAGGAATGCTCCCCAGAGAGAGCTACTCTCTCTGTTTGTGCCAGATCTGTTTAGTGCTAACTTTTAAAATGCACATTTTACACTGACAGCCCCTGCTGTCGCTCAGTTTAAATAAAATGTGAGTTGGGCGACTGCCAGCATGTGTCAGATTCTGAAATACTGATGTACACATAATCACTTGAGTGAATTTGGTGATGGGGTCAGAAATGCTATAAGAGTAGTTGCGTCAATTAAAACTATCTGTAAATGTGCTCCTTTTCTTTAATAATCTGAATTTCCACGAGTTTGTGTATTTGTTTCCCTCACTTCTGTAAACGTGTGCAGGGGGAGGGGGGGCTGTTCTGTATGCACACTTTCTGCTGTGAGCTAGTCAGCTCTGTAAGCACACGTTAGTATACCTACCAGATATTTCCCAAAAGTAACCGAGAAGCATTGTATGAAGGTTTCTGTGTGTATACACATACATGTCTGAAAGGGGATTTAAAAGCCATCAAAACCTGTCCTTCAAGTTTACACAATGGAGTTACTGATGTTGATTGTTATTTTATCTAATGGCTATGGATTTGATACCATAATTTAGGTTTGTTTTTATGTACTAAAAAGCAGTGGTAGTTAGCACTGTCTGTCAGGTAGTGTTTAGGGTGTGGGTTTCCTTTGGGACTCATCTAACCAAGTTAATGCTGCTGAGATTTAGTTGCCCCTGGATACACCCCTGCCTGTCTCTGCATACATGTGTTGTGAAGCTTCTCTAGTAGAGCTTCAGAGCGCCCGGGGGAGAAAGCTTATTGTCTGCATTCAGCCTTTTGATGAGGTGAACAGTCCAAAGTTTGATGTGCTTTCTGTGTCAAAGTAAATTCTAATGTAGTTAGCATAAATGGGACGTTAAACTGGTAAGTGTGATGATTCACAAATTTTATTGTTTAGTATATTATGATGACATAAATTAGCCTATAAAGCCCATAAAAAAAAAGAACACTTGTCAAGATGGTTACAAATAACATCTGTGGTGTTGTAATGCAGTGTAAATTTAAATTAATGACACAGCTTCTGCTCTGATTTCAAACAAAAAGTTACCTTCACTAACAAACAAACAGAGACATATGAACTCCACCCGTCAGCACAGCAGGGACCGTAAGTAGCACTATCCCACGGCATTAACAAGAGATCACAGGGGGAATCAGATTAGAAAAAGAGGCAAAATGACAACACAAATATTGCCTAATATGATCTCATACATTTCATAAAACGGGTGACATTACATGAGGCTAAGCCCATAATGACCTTGCTTTTTATAGGCAGGTTGGGGTACAGTAATCTGATTTAGCATAATCTCTTACAATCTCAGATAAATGCTTACAGCATGTATCTCTGAGGGAGGGCAAATTCTATTGGTCCACTGTGAGGCATTACTGACATCTGCCGTTCACATACAAAGGCCCTGTGCTTCATACTTGTTACTTGTGTCTCAAGCATTGATTTTGAAATCCAAAGGATGCATACAGAAGGCATCTGCATTATTCATAGTACGTACTGCTCATATATATTTCAGAAATGAAGTATGTATAGTGTAAAGTCGATCGGCCAAGCTTGCTTCAAGACAAACCAGGCGCCTGCTATGGACTAGGTATGAAAACATACACGGCATTTAATAATTAAACAAACAGCAAGCAAATCACAGCTGGAACAACTGCACTAACGTTTGTGTACTAAGGGACAGTATCCACCCCCAACCTGAAAGGCACATATTGCTATTAAGAAGAATAATTAGTTAGACAATTACCCAAAATCATGAATGATGAACTCTTGGGTCAGACAGACAGCCAAAGAACTGACTTAAAACAGTGACAATTTAACTGTATGAAGACGTTATTGTCACAGCATTCGCTTTATATCAGACATAAGAAGATGGCAGCGGGTGCTCTGCAGTAAATCAAACCTGTAATCTGATTTGTCTGTGACTGACCAGCAGCCCTCATAAAGCAGATGCAAAATGAGTTTACTTGCTCCTCCTCTTCCAGAAATGGCACCGCAACATAACTTTGATTAAGTTTAAAGTTGGTCTGGGATTCAGGTTTTATTCAGTCCACATCCTTTTTTGTCATGACATCTTTTAATTTCGGTCCTCAAAGTTCACAAAACCTGCCACCTAATATTTTTATATTTGGTAATATGTTTCACATATATTTTGTATACATTATGGGGTAATATTCCATGTCCATTTATTATTTAAAAAAAACCCTTCTGCTCTATACTAAATTCTGAATTACATGAAATCCACGACTTTAACAATATAGATGTATATACACGACATAACTTTAAATCCCACAGCATCTCAGGGACACCATAACCACTGAGAGTACCGCTCTTAGATTTTTACTCAGTGCCATGAAGGTCTTACCTTCAGCAAAGCTGCTAATCCAACTAAAACTGTTAATAGAAACCTAATGGTCAGTGACAGTGGACAGTTATGTGAAAAACTCCCCATAATTTAATAGCTTGTAGAGCCACTTTTAGCAGCAATAACTTGAAGTGATCCTTTTCTGTATGACTTTCAGTCTCTCACATCACTTCTTTACAGCATTGCTGCAGTTCAGTGAGGATTTCGCCAAACACTCCACTGTCCAAAGGACATGTGGTTTGTTCAGATGCACCTTGGCAAGCCTAAGCCATGATACCATGTTCCTTTAGAGAGAAGCTTTCTCCTGGCATCCCTTCCAAACAAACAGACCTGTAGAGTCTGAGATGTAGCTCTTATGTTTTATGTAGTTTCTCTGAGCATTGCATGGTCTGACTTTGGGGTGCATTTGCTGGAATGTCCACCCCTGGGAAGATTGTTTCATTATGTTTACACGCACCTGAATGCTCCAGACCAACAACCTGCCAAAACATCTGCTTTTCTAGAGGTGCTCACACTGGCCGATGTTCAGTTAGTCAAGTGCATTTGATTAGCAGCGCATGGCTGCTACTTACCTCTTAATTCCTATGGAAGCAGTAAGGGTGTACTCAAGATTTTCAAACACTGCCTCTGCATTGTAGCTCAGTGTTTGCTATATAAATATTGACAAACTGTGATATGTCATGCTGTTGTTCACCTGAGGTTGTATTTACCTAATTTTAAGACCTGCTAAGGATCAGATTTCCACAGGACTCTATGAAGTCCTGTGGAAAATTTACATTACATGATTTTACATATTCATTGACTGCATTTTTCACTAAAATACTGGAGAAACATTTAGAGTACTTGTTATTATTGCTGGCTTTGGTATAAATCTTTTTTGGATTTTAAACTGCTGTATGAATGTCAGCATGGCGAGAGATAACATATAATACAAATAAAGCAAATTCAGCTCCAGTAAAATGGAGTACTAGTATTAGCTCTCAGGTTCCTGAAAGATGACACTGATACTATTTTTGGATTGATGCGCTCACCTGGCACATAATAAAAATGCTACATTCACTTCTATTGGTACAACCATGATTGGTCAGTTCCAGCTACATCTTCAAATACTGTTCATGTGTCCGGCTCTTAGTATTCTTTTCATCCTGTGTTTTATCATTCATATGCATTCACGTGTGCCCATTTTAACCCACTTTCCTCAGTATGCTCTCAGTTTGAACTCAGTATGAACTCTGCCTCCTTTCACTTCATGGGTGTAATGCCAGCAGTGCTGCAGTATATACACTACACACCTGCTGGCCTACATTAGCTGACACTCCAGTGACCAATGTTGGTTATAACGCAGCTGCTCACTAGGTGTTACATACACACCCTGGTGGTGAAAATCAGTTCTACACTCAGGTGCTTCACAAACCCTGCAACTTTTCTATGTACAGAGACTTTCCTTTTCATAATTATAGCTGTAATGGAGGTAAGGCAGGTTTTTTTTTTTTTTTAAGTTTTCACTATGCCAAAATTTTGATACATACTAGTTTTGGTTCAATATATCTTTGCAACATTTTATGCACTATTAATCATGTGGCTACTGGAGCAATTCTTTGTTTGCTTTCATATTACACTTCATATTATTTGTACTTTCACAAACATGCTAACTGAGGCCTGTAGAGTCTGAGACAGGACGTCCACTCCTGGGAAGATGGTTAGCTGTCTTGAATGTTTTCCACTTGTGAATAATCTTCCTCACTGTGGAATCATGGACTTATAACCCTTCCCAGATTAATAGGCAGCAACAATTGCTTCACTAAGATCATTGCTGATATCGCTCCTCCTCAGCATACCTGTGGCCATCAGACTCTATAACTCCTCCCTTAATAGGTGACACTGTGGTTCACCAGTGTCATTCATTTATTCAGTATTTATTTAGTATGTGTGCATAAAATTGTACATAAAAATTGTTCATATGCATTGTACATATATATACTTCAGTATAGTCCAGATTTATATTTACTGTCACAGCCACTGCACTCACAAGATTATATGTGTATATAGCCAAATTATCTCTTTAGTTTTTATATTTTTATACCTTTAATGTATTTTATTTTGTTTTGGTTTTATTCATTTAAATGAAACCGTTGCAGCTGTAACAACAGAAATTTCCCTCTGGGATCAATAAAGTATTTCTGATTCTGATTCTGATTCTAATCCCTCAGATGCTGTTGTTCATCTGAGGTTGTATTTACCTCATTTTAAGACCTTTCATGACTAAATAATCTCTTCAGGGTTGCAGCGGTTAACACTGTTGCCTCATAGCAAGAAGGTCCTTGGTTCAAATCCACTTTGACTGGGACCTTTCTGTGTGGAGCTTGCATGTTCTCCCCATATTTATTTTGGTTTTCTCTCTAAGTAGTCCAGCTGCCTCCCACAGTCCAAAGACATACAGTTAGTGGGGTTAGGTTAATTAGGTGATTCTAAATTGCCCATAGGTGTGAATGTGAGTGTGCATAGTTGTCTGTCTCTCTGTGTTAGCCCTGCAACAGACTGGTGAACTGTACAGGGTGTACCCTGCCTCTTGCCTTATGACAGCTGGGATAGGCTTCAGCCCCTGCGCGACCTTGAAAAGGATAAGTGGAAGAAAATGGATGGATAATCCATTTATTTGTTAGAGTTGGCTCTGCACGTATACAGAATATGATGTGTATTTGCAGTTAGAGTATGGGTGAACAGATTTCCCGCTGGCAAGCATCCAAGTCCTTTAGAGGTCAGTCGGCGGTTGTGGAGACCAAAGCCATCAGGGTGACTCTGTAAACATTCACCTTATCGCCCTTTATAGTGAAGGGCGTGCACATCTGCACCACCTCATAGGGCTGAAACACACAGGTATACACATGTTCTCAGTCAGTGCAATGTCCATGTATACACAAGTGAAGTTCAAACTTTTCATACAGGAAAAGGATTTAAACTTAATATTGCTGAAAGTCTTAAGTAACAATGACATTTTCTCATGGTGCAATCAATATATGAGCTGCATTTCATAATTATGGTTTGACCTTTGATGAACTATTAAATTACTTATTAAGCTCCTTGGATGAGCTTTAATTACTTTACAGAATGTTGTACAGCACATTTGTTACAAAACACAGATTTTCTACAACCAAAGACAAAAAAACCCCAATACTTTCTTACCTTGTATCCAGTGTGGGGTGTCCACGTGATAGTGATGGTCCGTCTTTGGCCTGGGTCCACATTGCCTTGGCTGGGCTCCACATTAAAGCCCTGCTGCTGCAGGGTCACCACATTATCCCAGTAAAACTCACCACCCTGGTAAAAACAGAGAAAAGATACTTTGTTTAAAGACACCAAAGGCCTTTTTTCTCTTTAAATCATGATAGTGAACGATGTGTTAACGTGAAGTTGATTCCTGCTTTAAATATGAGCACTTGATGAAACCTGTGGCAGCATTCAGTTTTATTTCTGAGTGTGTCAGGATGTTTGAAGATCAACACGTTACCTTCTTACTGGTCTGTGAGGAGCAGATGCAGCCCACTTGTAGCTCCCTGACTGCAGGTGTGACGGTACCTGAGCTGTAGCTGGCCTTCAGGGTCACCAGCAGAGGAATGGTGGGGCTCTCTGACTCTGCTACACAGAAAGGAATTTTGAAGACTTTAATTTGCACTTTTCAATAACTTTCCATTTATTTTCCAGTTTATTTCAGCCAGTAATAGATCTAACTATTACTGTATACTATTCTGAGGACCATTTCCGAATGCATGCTAACTAATTTTAGAATTTCTTACTGCAGGCTCTTCAAAACTAATCTGCATTTTAAAAGTGTAAAATAAATAATCAAACACATTTTAATATTCGACAAAGATAACCTGAGTAAATACAATATGCAGGTTTTAATGATGATTTTATTTATTAAGGGCGAAACGCTATCCAAGCCTACCCGCCCCTGTGTGAAATAGTAATCGCCCCCTTTTTAAATCATGAACCTTTATTAACCACATTGTTCTGAAAAGCTGAGTTCAACTTCGCTTACCACTCCCAGGCCTAATTACTGCCAGACCTGCTGAGTCAAGAAATCATTTAAAAAGAACCTGTCTGACAAAGTGAAGCAGGCTAAAATATCTTAGCAGCACATCATGCCACCATCTAAAGAAACAACTGAGAAACAAAGTCATTCACATCTATCAGTCTGGAAAGGGTTACAAAGCCATTTCTAAGGCTTTGGGACTCCAGTGGACCACGGGGAGAGCCCTTATCTACAAATGGAGAAAACTTGGAACAGTGATGAACCTTCCTGGGAGCGGCCGACCTAACAAAATTACTCCAAGAGTCCACGACTCATCCAGGAAGTCACAAAAGAACCCAGAACATCTAAAGAACTGCAGGCCTCACTTGTCTTAGTTAAGGTCAGAGTTCAGGATTTAACAAGAAGAGAGAGACTGGACAAAGATGGCATCCAAGGCAAAAACCACTGCTGACCCAAACTTTTGGAAAAAACATTCTTTGGATTGATGAGACAAAAGTTGAACTTTTTGGAAGGTTTGAGTCCCCTTACATCTGTAACACTAACAGCATTTCATAAAAAGAACATCAGACCAACAGTCAAACATGGTGGTGGTAGTGTGAAGGTTTGGGGCTGCTTTGCTGCTTCAGGACGACTTGCTGTTATTGATGGAACCATGAATTCTGCTCTACCAGAAAATCCTGGAGGAGAATGTCCGACCATCAGTTCATGCCCTGAAGCTCAAGTGCACTCAGGTTATGCAGCAGGAAAATGACCCGAAACACACCAGCAAGTCCACGTCTGAATGACTCAAAAAACAAACTGAAGGTTTTGGAGTGACCTAGTCAAAGATCCAGAGGGCCAAGATTCCTCCACAGCGACATGAAAGACTCACTGCTGATTATCACAAGTGCTTGATTGTAGTTCTTGCTGCCAAGGGTGGCACAACCAGTTATTAGGTTTATGGGGGCAATGACTTTTTTAACACAGGGCCAGGTAGGCTTGGATAACTGTTTCTCTCTTAATAAATGAAGTCATCATTTAAAAACTGCATTTTGTATTTACTCAGGTTATCTTTGTCTAATATCAAAATGTGTTTGATGATCTGGGGTCAAAGTGCTGTTATAGTGACGTCAGTAAACAAATGTGTTAATTTTTAATGGGTTTAGCTTGAACAGCATGCATCTATGGTGTGAATTTGAACATCCTAGGTAAGTCCGTTCTGGAGTTATGGCCGACGTTAAGGTTTTTGTGGAACAGACGACGCAGACACCACGGCTTTGACAATACATCGACTTTTTCTTCGAAACAGCCGAGCTAAAAATGTATAGCATGTATGTGAAAGTTATTTAAAAAGGCAGTTGAAAATAGTGCAAGAATATAAATTATACTATGGTAAATTTCCACTTCCTTTTTTCAAGACCCTGAAAATGTGCAAATTTCATCAAGACAAATTGTGGTCGGTGTCAGTGAGAGGCCTTCAGAGTTCTTTCTCCCTGAAGCAGTATTTTAATGCACCAACACCTCTTTGATTCAGTACAGTTTACTATAACCTCATCTAGGAGGTGTGACTACTTCACACATGGATTTGGTGGTAAAATATGATCTGACTGCTGGTGACAAGCGCACGGGCTGTCAGCAAGCTGTGATTAGCATAAATTACTTCATCACATATACTGCCCTTGCTCACATAAATCATGGAAAGTGTCTGGAAGATATTAGTAATCTTTACGGTGCCAGTGAAAGACTTTCCCTGTAGTCCAGAGAATACACTTGTACTGCGGAATTGATGTTTTTTACACCAACTGTGTACTTTATTAAGCTACACTGTTTGCATGTCACCTGTGAGCAGAGGTGGACTGGTTATGACTGAAGGGAGGAGGGATTCGACGGGCACTTTCAGCAGGTCTCCGCCGTGCAGATACATGTTATGTGAGGAGGCTGCACCCTTCAGATCCATCACACACACTTTACTCTGGGAGACAGAAGTGGCACAAGGTTAAGGTTGTTATATCATCAAGACTAAAGTAAAGAGAGGACGTACAGGCTGCAGTGGGGACATCTAAACAAGAACGCATCAAGAACAGCATTTTAACCTTGACCATGTAATCAATTTTATAAGCAGCGACTAAGTACAAGGACAGGCTGAGTACACACATGTACTCAGATGTGAAAGTGTGTGTAAGTCTGTACGTGCGTGAGTGCCGTTCTGACCGTATTCATCAGCTCTATGGTGAGTTTGTCAGAGTAGTTGACAGACGGGTGGTCGGGCTGAAAGGTGACCGTGAATTCTTGACTCTGGCCCGGAGCAATGCTGCCCTCTACTGGCACCACGCTGAACACACTCAGCCCACTGTAGTTCTGAGTGCCTGACCAAGTCAGAAAAAATACAGTTTGTTTTTGTCAGATAGTGTTATAGTTGCTGCTGATACTATAAAACAACAAACATAGTAACAAAAAAAACCTCTTGTTTATTTTATCAAATTTGTTGATTTTATTAAATCAAGGTCAGATGCCTACTCAGAACCATTATTAAAGAGGTAACTTTGGTAAACACACAGAAACAGGTTGTTGATGTGTCCTGTTCATACATGAACTCAGGGCCCTTAGAATCACTTTGTTTAGTCGGTACAAAAGAACTAAGCCATGTTTGTGAACTGCTGCGGCACATTACACTAAAACATTAAGAACAGCTTTGTATATAAGGTTCTCTTATGTGAATATTCAGATATATACCACAGTATTTCAGTTTCATATGTGTTTGTCAATGGGATTATGCAAAAACGACCAGGATGAATTTATGAAACTCAGTGGAATGGTGAAGCACGGGCAAAGAGAGAACTCTTTAAATTTTGGTGCACACTGTGATTGCTTCTGCTTTCATATATTCTGCTTCTAGTACGTAAAAATTTTGTAGTATGCATCATGTCTACATGAGCATTAAAATATGAACACAATGGTAAAAATACAAGCTGTAATCTGTCTAACTTCTGACAAATCAGTGTTTATTACATCTTACCCACAGTAGGCTGGGCGTGAGAGTTTGCATATCTGTCTAGCAGAAAGGCCACCTGGTCAGCTCCGCCCTGAGGTCTGAAAGGAGAGAGACTGGCCAGCAGCACCCTAAAGCACACTGCCACTGCTGAGCTGTTCTGCAACTGCAGGCAGAATGAGATTTAATGCCAGTAACTAAGGCTGCGACTTCTCAAAAAACATTATATCACAGTTCTTCTGATGTGCTAAATCACACAACCAGTTCTCTACACCAAAACTCAGCATCCTAAACCCATTTATTGACTAGATCACGCTTTTGGCAAAACCTTAAAAACACGGTTAAACACAATCTGCAGATCTCATTTACTGTTTTCTCATCACTCTCTAATCTAAACATATTTGGCACGGCGATGCCTTTGTTATTCATAAATGTCATGTGATGAAAATTAAATACGTTCTGAGTACACAGGGTGAACATGGTGAGTTGAAGGTTGATTCCAACAAATACGGGAACAGTCTACGGGTGGTAATTTGATGAAAGTCGAGCAACTGCTACAAACAATGTTCTTATCCATATTAAAAAAACCCCAACCCATGTGGAAAAGAAATAGAAAACACCACATGCATTCCCCTTAATAGTGACTGTTCATGTTCTTATATGCCTCATATTTACATCGACCCATCCCAGACTATAACCATAAAGCTTGAAAGTCTCATGTCTATGATTAACACATGAAAGTGGCCCCCTTACCATTTCCACTCATTCAACTTAGTGTGTACTTGAATCATAACAGATTCTCAAAAAAGCTGCAAATGGGGCCACTTTCATGGGTAAATGAAGTAAAATAAGCCAACAGTGCAGTTTTTTTTCTCACATTCCACTGAGAAAATATTTTAACTGAACTGAATTACTTTTTGCGATTGGCCTTCACACACCTTCACAACTTGTGAGGCAGTCTCCTTCTGCAACACATAGCCAAAGTCAAGAAGTCCTCCGGTGTGGGAGGAGGTCACAGCAGGGACTATTCCCTCCCCGAGCAGGGTCATTTCCAGGGTCATTTTCTGGCTTTGCACCTCCAGCATGTCCCAGTACTAGAACAGTACAGTTAGGAGGGAAAGGTCTTGGTCAGTCTTCGTTATGTTATCAGTAGTTTCAGTATTAAAAAGTCTGTTTAAAATATTTTATTTGATTCATTTTACATGAATAAAAATCACTCGTGCACTTATTGGTCTATATTGCAGCAAAAACTGTGCTTAATTGTAGTATTTACACAGTTAACCCACCTTTTTGTCCACTGTTGGACTGAACGCTAGAATCAGAGTGTGTTTTTCTCCCGGTTTTATGCATCTGAGAGCATTTAGCAGGTTAAAAGGACCATTCATGTCCAACACAGATGAGCTCAGCTTGGAAAGGCTTAAAGAAAAGCAACAGTGAATATTATAGTAGTAGAAGCAGTGCATTGATTTGGTTTTTGGTCACCTTTGATTTGCAGACATGACAGTAAACCATGTAAAGAGATGCTATTAATAAGGGATGAACTGCATTAAATATGCAGGTACACTATTTGAGATGCAGTGTATTTGCACTGAATTACTATTCATATAAAAACAGTGGGTATGTTTGTGTGGGTCTAATGATGATCAGTTTTAACAAACATGCCTGGAGATTCTTCCAGATTTTGAGTCTCTTCTTTTTCAAACCAAAAAGAAGAGACAGGAAATGATGCGTATCAAAAGCTCCAAAGCCAGACTTGAAGTGTGGATACTGAGATTGACAGTTAGCATCTTTAACTCCATGGACACACCAACAGGCTGCTTCCATCCTAATGCAATGATGGTGAACAGAATTTCATTTATGATGCTGCTGGCAAATGTCACAGTATGACTATAAATAGTTTTCTCTCAAGCAGAGTCTATAAAAACCGTAATCAGTGGGATATCATGGTGTCTGAGGGGGTAAGGTATGTGCAACGACGTGCATCTCGCTCCAGATTTTGATATCTCAAAATCCAAACTGTCTGTGATGCTTTTTTTGTAAAAAAAAAAGATACATCCAAAGATTCCTGTGAAATGTTCTGAACTGTGAACCTCTTAATCACTCGATCTCCTACAAATGGAAGACACAAATACAACAAGGGGGATAAGAACAAAAAGATAGCACAATCAAGTTTTTAGTGAAACTATACACACTTTATAAATGACTCACCCACTGCTACCTGATGGAAGTCTATTGTATTGCACCCATTGTTGGATATCACCACCAGAGGGGGCTGCACAGCAGGACACTGAAGTCTCAAGTAGAGTGTATTGAAGGGACTGAGGAGATAATGGAGATGACAAGCTATAAAAAAAATGAGCCTCACTCCTTCCTTTACTTTCTCTGAGTCACGGCAGTGAGCTGATGAATGCAGACCTACACATGCATTTGATTAGATTTGACTGAGGTGAGGTTTAAATGACTTAAGAGTGGTAGAAGGGTACTACAGTGAGCTCATAGTTTAAAAACAACGAGAAGGGGGCATAAGCAATTTTTTTTTTGATAGTCTTAACTTTTTTTTATAATGCTCAACAGCTGAAGAGAGCTTCTATTTCCTTGAACTGAATAAAAGTCCAACCACCACTGCTGCACTCCCTCAATCGACTGGTAACACTGTAAAGGTGTTTATTTACGCACACTTATTCACAGAAAAAGAAAGGTGGTAAATGCTCCACAGCTCCACAGTTCAGCACTGAGACAGCACAGAGATAAAACCAGATCCTCAGGGAGCTCAGGGGCCCAGGCTCCCAAAAACTGTGCTTAAACAACTTTTTCAGGTTTTGTGCTTGCAAGAGGAATGCAGTCAAATAAAATCTAGTTTTTTCTAACTTATTAAAAAATGGTGTCAATACAGAAATACAGAGCTAGGTAGTTTTTCTGTTATCTGAGGGTAACGTGACCTTCACAAAAAGGGGAGAAATAGAGGCAACCAACTATTTTTGTCTGGGTCTTTTTTTCTTTCTTTCTTTCTTTCTTTTTTTTACATGCAGTCAGCTACTCTGGCTACTCTTGTTTCAATCGGGACCCCTCTAATCAAAGGAAGATGGCTCTGTTCTGGAGGTGTGCTGTCAGTGGCGAGAACAGAAACAAGATCCCCAGAACACAAAAAGGAGGCATCAGTGACATTAAGTCAGACACATTATAAAAAGAGGAGCTAGGGAGGAGGTGGGTTGCAAAGTGGCTTGCAAGTGCACGGCAACTGTGGGCAGGATAAAGCAGCTTGAATAGTGTACTCTATAGGCAATAGTCAGTTGGATATGTAGAAGGTTATCAGCTCAGCTTGACTTTGTAGCCTGTCTGAACTAAGTTTGTGTAATAGGCTCTAAAGATTTAATGCTAATAACAGGACTGGAAATGGTGCATATTTTTATGAATATATTACAAAGTTTAACATGTATTTTCCCTGGTCACAGTTATTAAAAACATGACAGCAGCAACAGTGTGTTTCACAGATCCATATGGAAGCTGATTGTTAACCTCCATGTTGGCTGGACCTGTTTGTCATCCTCTGGAACGTCTCCATCTGACACAAAGCAGGGAATGGTGTACTCTCTGTAGCGCTGCCTGAAGGAGTGTAGCAGAGAGGCCTTGGCCTCCTCATACCAATGCGACCTTAAAAGGAAAAGAGTAACAGTTAAACAAATAATAAAAGTTGTGCTAATAGTCAGCACAAAGAAAGCCTTCATCAAAACCTTCAAGCTCCCTTTAAGATCATCCTGTGTTCAGTACTGTGCAAATGTCTTGAGCTACTCCTCATTTCTTTATATTTTGCTGGAAAAATGGGAAATTGGTGCAGAAATTTACATGGAAGCATAAATGGCTTTGGGGAGGCCAATCCATGACTGACAGTGTTCCTCTGTGAGTTCTTCTGTCCAGGTATGCGTTTACTGCATCGACAGTGTGTTCGGGATCATTGATGTATGGTACCACTTTCCAGATGCTGGATCAAAATCTGACTGTGGTTTTCCGGATTCACAAGTCCATTTTTCACATGACAGAGCCTCCACCATGTTTTACAGATGGCTGAAGACACACACCTCCTCTTTACATATTGACCAAATTCAAACCAAAATTCAAATTTGGATTCATCTCTCCATCAGACCTGTTGCCACTGTTCAGTCCAGTTCTTATGTAATTTGGCATATCCCAGCCTTTTCTCCCCGTTTCCCTTCCTTGAGAAAAGCCTTTTCCCCTATTTCTTACAGACTTAACTTTCTGGTACTGTTCATCTGCTTTTGACAGTTTTTTTGTCCTCCACTTGTTCAATTTCCTCATTTAAGGCTGCACGGAATATCATGCTGAGAGATGCCAAGTTTTCAGGTAATAGCTCTTTGGGAATCACCTTGTTGGTGGAAAAATACAATTTTATGCCTGTCAAACTGTGCTATCATTGGCATTTTTCATATATTCAATTAAAGAAATGGGAACAAATTGTATGTTTTTGTGACAGGCTGCTAATAACAAGGTGCCTAAAGATACAATTTAAAATGAGTCCATTGTTTAGACACATCACTGATTCATCCCTTGAATTAGGTGCCTTTTTTAATGCTTGAATGATTCATAGATGATTCATAGTATTAAGTGTCCAAAGGAAAATTTTGGAAAACTTTCATAAAGTCTGGAGAACTATTGTTCAAGATCGTTTTAAAAAAATGACAAGAAAGTCTGACTCTATGGAAGCAAAATATAAAGAAATGAAGGGTGGATCAAGAGTTTTGTACAGTATTGTATGTTCACTGCAAATTAAAAGAAATGGGAATACTGGTGGAATCAGTCAGTCACTGGAATAAAAAGAAAAAATAGTTTTGTATGTAATTTATCTTCCAGTATTGTTGGATCTTTAGCCAAATTTTCTACACAAGGAGGCTTTCGTGGATGAAGTGAGGGGCATTTTTAGAACAAAAATCCTTCTCTATTTCCAGTCCAGCAAATTGAATGTGTTTGATAACATTAAGTAAATAATATCTGCAGAGAGGAAACCTACCCTGGTACAAAGTCGACAGGATCTGGTGATTCAGTTTGCGTTTCTGTCTTTGGTTCGTTGGACACTTTGCTGTGTTTTGGATTCACAGATGCCTTTTTCCCCTTACTAGCCTCCAGTGGGATCTCCTTTTTCGCCTTACAGTGCACATGAACATGACTGATGGGTTTATACAAAGGTAAGGCAAATGACAGGACTACATTTTGTAAAAATGTTTTTCATGATTATGGAAATTAAAGGTAAAAAAAACATTAAGCCACCTAAGATGTGTTCACATTTAAAAATCCTGGCACTAGCGGAAGGTGGCTTGAGCGGGGAGGTGGGCGTGAAGCTGTACCTCCTGTTCAGCGAATCTGTTTCCCTCCACTTCTCTCTCACGGAGCAACTTGGCTCGATGAAGACGACGCAGCGCCTCTTCTTTGATCTCCTGGTCCAACAGTCTAGGTTTGAACGTCACCTGGACAAGACATCTCTGTGGTAGAGGAGAGACGAAATCATGTCTGAAGTTGCTCAGATTTCGAGGACAACACGGGATCTTTCTGTGTGTTTCTTTCACATTACAGTGTTCTTACGCCATATCACTTTTTAACTTAAAATCTCCACTTCATATTAAGGTTTAAATCAGCTTTCAGCAGTGTCGTGTTTTGGGACTGCTGGTTTGAAACAATTCAAATGGACTAAGGATGACAATCCTGCTATTCTCCTATTTCAGACTATTTACTGGATTTATTGCCCTGGATCTCTGCCTTCTAGCACTTGTTAGGCTGTCAATGTAAATAGGTTATTCTTAATATCTTGCTTGGAAAATGAAACGCTAAATAAAAAGTAAAGACTGGGTCTGGAGGAAAGTGGTCGTCTGAAAAATAAGACTTAAAATAAGCCTTAAAATTAGACTGTCACAACCAATAGAAGCAATTTTTCTGTTTTCTGTGTGTACATATACTGCAAATTATAAAGTGCTTGTTCACTACCATCAGGTGTCCAGCAGAGAGCATCATTACACTTAAAAAAAGGCATCTGCTGTGAGCCCACGGCAGCTCTGATGGCTGTTTCTCTTGCTGTAATTTTAGATATCTTTTTCAGTCTGACAGACTTTCCTCTGAGATCCCGTAGCTCTCTGATTACTACATCTTGGTTGCAAACTATCCTAAAAAGTAAAAACCGACCTCCTTCTCATACGTTTTGTTTTGTTACAGAAACAAAACAAAGGTTGCAATCATGAGGTCACTTCAAACTATTTTAATTAGGTTTATAAATGGATTCAGAAGGAGATTAATGTGTTTTTGCAGCTAGCGTGAAGTTTTAGTTGTGTGCAAAATCTAAAAACACCAAAAAACACCAAAAGAACAATCTAAATGAATGAAGGTTTTTTTTTTTTTTGTAATATAGTGGTCAGAAAAAAAAAAACTTTAACGAATGGCCCACACTGTAGATTTTTCCAGAATTCCCAACTGGATATTATATATTATATGATATATATTATATATTAGTTTCACCAAACTCTAGAATAAATTAGTAAGCAGACGTATAACAAAGACTCTGACTGCACGTTATAAATTTGAAGTTTGCTTCAGACTAGTAATCTGCCCTGTATAAAAGTGAAAAAAAGACATGCCATGCCGCACCTCTCCAGGAAGAAGGCGTCCTGCAGATGGAGTGATGCTGACGTCCGAGACCTCTGGCAGGGCGAAGGAGAACAAACGGGGCATTACCGGAGCCTTGACCCCCGGAGACACTGGTTCTCTATTCTGGTCACGGTCTCTTTGATGGTTGCTCAGGAACAGTATGGCTGTGGACTGGTCACCTACTGCTGTGGCTCCAAAATGAACCAGAAAATGGGAGAGCTCTAGCGGTGGATGGATACCCACTGCTCGGCAAGACAGCAGAAAATCTCTGATGACAAAATGAATAGTTTTGTTATGGATCAGTGAATATTGGCTTTAGGTAAGTAAACAGGATAACAGCAGTCAGTAAGGATTTAAACAGATCCCCGCATTAAAATCGATGTCCTATCAATAAATCCATAAAGAGTAGATGTCCTTCATTTACACACAGTGAAAGAAACTAACCTGTTAATCCCAGACTTGCAGCTGAGCTGAAAATTGTACTCTTTGGCAATTTTGGCACTGAAAATCAGATCAATCTGCAGGGTTTCTTGTGGGAGCAGAATACCAAATCCATCATTGGGCTGAACCTCAATAAACTTGATAAGACAAAAAAAAAGACAAACATTCAGTAAATTCAAAATACTCAAACTTCTAACTTAAAGTTATAAGTCAATTTAGATTCTGATACTGTTTATGGTTGTTGTAACCATTTAATGTATTTACATGAAGTAATTATCTCTCTGTCTGTAGTAGCTTTTATTGGAGGTGGTAAAATCTGCCCATCCAAACACAGGATGCACATTGTCTATTCAAGCATGGGGGATTATGAGGAAACAATGCAGGATAACAGCCCTCTGTGTAGTGTTCACTCTCTTTACAGTGTAAGAGCTGTATACAGTTAGTGTTAATGCAAATTAAAAACATTTCAATTATAGGAGGAACCCTGTGAAAAAAGAGTGGAACAAACCATGAAAGTGGGACGCTGACCAAATATGATTCTCCCATAAACCTAAGATTAACAGTTTAGCCCCTGCTCTTATCTGGATCCATGCAACTCTACTTCAGATCAACAGATCAAAACTTAACAGAGGACAAGGTTTTCACATCATTCGTGCAGGTACCTCAGGCACGCCCAGGAAACCAAAGTCCTGGGGTAGGAGGGAGCAGATTGGTAAGGCGAATGCTGCTCTTGATTGACTGGTAAATGGAACAGCAGCCGAAGTCCACCTCACTTTGGTCAAACTGCAGGTCTGAGGAGGTCACAATGGCGTGGACTGTGAAATGGGCAGGCTGCACCTGCACAAACACGAAGCAGCTTTACACACCTTTGGCCATTTTTTTCAACAGTCAAACATCTTACATACATTTTTTTTTTTAAAGTACAACTTTCTTTTAATTCCACTTTATCATAATAATGCTAACCTGGCTTATATAATACACCTCCATTGGCTGTCCTGAAAACTGTTCTGGTATCACTTTTTAAATCTTAATTATACATTTTCATATTCTGAGTGACGAAAAAAGGAGGAGAACGTGTGCATGTTTCTTTTATTTAAAATACTTCTCCAGTCTGTGATTTAACAGATGCAATCGAAACAGCTGAAGAATCAGATTCATGTTTAACTTTAGTCATAGCTGAAATGGAGCCATGTTTATGCATGCAGTCATCTTTCAGCACTGAGCAGTGATGTGTGTGTGTGTGTGTGAGTGTGTGTGTGTGTGTGTGTGTGTGTGTGCACAATCCAAAACAGGGCTCTGGCTCAGAGTCAGCTTTACAAAGCACCACCTCAAGTACATTTTTTCTTTTTTAGAATTAGTTAGTCCTACTCTGTACTTTTTAAGGTCCAGTCCTGCCTTTATTGCTCTGGCCCAAAGATCCTCCTGAAGGCAAGCTGTGCACTTAACTAATGTATTTTCATTAAACAGCTGCGCACTGCAGCTTTTACAGCAAATGTTTCCCAAGCAGGAGTAAAACGGAACATTTGTTAGAGACTATTTTAAGCAGAGGATTAATACACATTTCATGCTCAAGTGAGTATTCATGGAGGCAGGATGTATTTGAGATTGACTCAAAATAAAATTTGGTATCATGTTCATGTACGAGTCTGGAGCTCTTTGATGCAGAAAGCTTTGGAGCTCATTTGGTTTGTAGACAAAGACATTGTTGTCGGCCTTATCCTCTCACACCCTTTAAGCTTCGCTTGATGTTAACAGTGAATAGTAGACAATTTTGTTAAAATTTGTATATTTTTTCTTTTTCCCAGCAGTGCAAAGCAGAAGACCTTGTTTATTGCACCATTGGTTTCCAGGCTGCTGTGATGTCTTGTGACCAGTTAGTGTATGTATGAATGTGTGTGTTTTTATGGCATGATGCCAAGAGCTCAGGGCCCAGGAGCTGGACAGCTTTGGTGCATCACAGGAACATCCTGGCCCGGTCTTTGGCTCTTGGTCAGAGTTAAACCCCTTCCACACCCCATCCCCCAGACCTCTCCTTTCCATATCCTGGTAAAGTCAGTGAATAGTGGCTGGCTGGGGAGGCAGAGGAAGGTGACAATTTGGCACGAAGACTGTCCAGATTTAGATTTACTGAAAAAAAAGAAGGACTGGCAAAAGCACAGCATGAATGTCTAAGCAGCTGCTCTGTGTTTTTTAATAAACACGGAATCTGATGAGTTGAAGGAATTCAGCCGTAGTATATTTTCCAGGGACTTTCATACTGACGTATTTCAACACGCACGTTTGAACATGAGATTAGAATATTTAGATTTGAGCCTCCTGAGAGGATTGGCACTGGATTTCCACTTATATCTTTGGAAAAGTTTGCTGCCCTAATGTCAATATATAATGCTAAATCTATGTAATAATGTTGTAGTATGATATGCAAAAGCAATGAGATTCAGTATAATACACCAGATTTCAGTGGTTCCATCATCATCTTATCAAAACATGAAAAATTAAAAAGTAGTTGACCATAATTTTTGTAAGAGGATAATTTGGGTCATAATAGACAGCAGCACAACTGGAATCTTTTCTGTAAAAATAAAGTAACCTGTTCATTACTTTTCTCAATTTCAGAAAGCGTGATGAACCTTCATACCACAAAGCCTGACAAAAGAACAAGTCAAATCCCAGTTACAGGAAAGCCTGATTAGTGATTTTGAAATCAACGTCACAGGCAGCTGAGAAAACAGAACAGAGTAACAGTAAATGGAATTCACTTATTTCTCTTTTACATAGAGTTACAAAGTTAACTACACCTCCAGAGGTGCATTCTGATAAGAAACAACCTTGCACCTAGCAAAAGGTCTTATAAATAACACAAAGCAAATATGATGTGGCACCACATTTTGATTGGCGTCTCTTGCTGGCATCTTCTCTGTAACAAGCGTCACTGTGGCTCATGAATGTCATAGTATTTAGAGTCATGTGCCAAACCAACAGTATTTCCCAGAAACAACACTGAAATATTTAAAGATGGTGCCATAGCAGAACTTCAAGCATCAGTGCTAAAGCATCAAAGTACCTCCCTCACGGCCCTACATCAACCTGTGTACTGTTCTATATGTATGTGAAAACTCTATGGAACATAACAACTGCTTTTGCTATTAAGCAGGAGGTTATAAGGTAAAATATCTATTTAAATAACTACACCAGTAAATGAATCCACCAAATATATGCACATAAGTATTCCATGATAAAAGAAGGGAATGAATACATGTGAATCTTGCTTTTCTGTTTTGTGCTACTGGAGACAAATTTCAGGAAAACTATATGGGATAACCTTTATGCTTGGCTTATTAGCGTCCGTGGAATAACTGGGCCTTGGGGGGTGGGAGATAATTTTAGCTTGTTACAAGCAAAATAGGTTACAACCTTCACTAGCTGCACTTCTGTTTAGGACAAAGTAGGACACAAGCGCTGCACTGCACATTAAGTCCACTGTTTTCAGGATCACAAGGATTTTATCTGCAGTATACATGTGTACAGTGTATAACATGACACAAACCTGGCCTGCTACTTGCACTGTTATTGGAAGCTCCAGGACTCCTGTGTCACTGTCAAAAAACTTCTTTGCATCTTTGGATAGGGAACGTCTGTGAGAAGGCAGAGAGGAAGGTAAAGCGTGAGAAAGCAGCACTTTGTCATAAAAACAGCTTCAGTCTCATGTTCATGAGCAGCAAAGACACCAACTAGAGGTTGAAAACAAACCTGTAATTGCAACAGTGATTTTGTGATTTTAATGGGTTTTGTTTTGTTTTGTTCAGTAGGAAAAACACCACCTGTCCAAAGCCACAAGCCACTGTCAGGCTTTTCAAAGAAAGATAAAGATTCAGACCCTGAAGAACCATTACTTTACTTTAACCCATGACTGTAGGATCGGCTCGCCTGGGAAAGCAGGAGAGAGATGCAGAGCGCGCCTCCACACTACTGTAGGTTGTAGCCATGGTGATAGGAGACGTAAGTATGATTCAAAGAGGACCAGTAGTCATGCACAGGCTTATGTAAAACTCCAGTCCCTCAATATCGCTCAGTGTCAAGAGCTGCTCTCGTGCTCACACCAGTGAAAACTGCATATATGCATGCATGCAGAATTTATTAGTATGCTAAAAACTGGTCGAATGTCAAAGGCTGTTTGTGCCTTAGATCCACCCACCACCTCCTCTCACGTTCTCTCTCCTAACATCCTTCATTTTCCTTCTCTGCTATTCCTCGCTTTCCCTTTCTTTCTCTCCTTTCAACTGCCTCCCTCTGTCTTTTCCTCTTTACACTCTTAATGCAGGTTGAAGGCTTGAGTGCTAATGCTGTAAATGTCACTGGCTTTAAGACTCTCCAGATGCCAGTGTGTCTTTTCAAAGTGCTACAACCAAGTCTTGCCTTCAGCAAATCAGTCAGCTTCAGGTTTGAGGACAGGTTTGTATTTCATATTTCCCAAACCTCACGGCTACACAAAACTGCTGTAAACGCACTGTTCTACAACGACCCCGTACGTGACTCAAAACCACAAAGGTCACCTCCTCACCCATCAAAATGATCAAAATTAAATCTCTGCAATTACAAAGTCACCCCCCCCCTGCATAGGTTGACCAATGAGCGCAGAGGGAGTATTTAAGGAAGCACTCTTGTTCTGCCTGCTAATAGAATCGCTGCTGGAGAGTCACTCTTGAATTAGCTTGGCAGGGCAGAGTGGAAAAGCCTGGTGGGGCGTCGCCAGGCCCATATGCTCGGGAGAATTTTGTCGATGGATAGGCTTTCAGATTTGTCAGTGTCCTCAACAGATTTACTTGTGTACTCTTCCTCTCTGCAGCCAGATTATCCACAGTCCAAAAGTAATTCTCCTCTATAGTCTTTATGGTACGTCAGAGATTAGTAGATGCAGTAAAACTCAAATGGTTGTTCTAACTACAGGGCTGCAATGCATATAACCAAAGTATCTCAGCCTGAACGACTGAAATAACCCGGACGATCCAGGATGTGGTATTTGTAATGACCAGCTACAATCTATAACAGTGAGGAGGAAAAAACCTGAAGGCTGCGTTTTCCAGGGGACTTTATGAGCTTTAGATTTCAGCACAGTGCTTCCTTTTGCCTACTGTGAGCAAAAATAATGTATTCACATATAAAATATATACATTAATCTTCAGCATGCACTCCTATTTAGATTTCTCTTCAATATTAAAAAAGTGATTATGAAAGGGATTACAAAACAGATTAAGAGGCTTAAGGATTTTTCACTCTGCAAAAACGTCCAGACAAAAATAACAGTAAATGACCAGGAAGTAAAATAATAGTGATAAAAAAATATGTCATTTAAGTAGGTTATTTTGTTTGTTTTGTTATCTTGAAACTCATTGCAGCGTGAAAGTTTCTGATGAGAGTCATGCACTAGCAGTTAAAGTGCTGGCAGTGCTATTCAGTGTAATCTGTAGTAATTCATCCTTGTAATCTCCCTTTTATCAGCTGGAACTGCCAGGGTTGGACCCATTGCCTGCTCTTCAGAGATTACACTGAAAACCACTCATTCGAGCAGTCCTATTCAAATGATCCCATCATCAGCAAAAATAGGGAAACAAATTTTCATGTGCTAGATTGAAATTCTCTACAGGCAGAAACTAAAATGTCCTTTCCTATTCTGTGGGAAGGCATTCAGAAGCCGAAATTTAGGACCACCTGAGCCAGCTCACGTGGCTAGGTACAGTAATGCAGCTTATATGCTAAATTCAGCACTTTGTTTTCAGGCCGATGTGATGTGTAAGGTTTCGATCTAAGACAAATACAGTAAATGTTACAATGTAATACAATATGCAAATGACAAGAAAACTCCAACAAGAATAGCAAATTCAAAGCAATTGCAATCGTAGCTTTTGTGTTGGCACTACACAAACAAAAATAATCCTCTACCAAACAGAAATTAGCCAACAACAACCGAATATCAGGCAGAATAAATGTCATGAAACAAAACGGCAATCCACTCCGATTCTGTCAGCATCCATGTGAATTCAAATGAGCAGCCTTGCTCTTTGTCGAGCGCGATCACACACATGTGAACCATCAGCTTTAGTATTGTACGGTGGGGATTATGTTGTGCATGAAACAATGTGAAGGAAAAGAGTGAGTGGGATCGATGTGACAAATAAAGGTGGAGGAAGACAGGCAGCGAGGGCTGAAGCAAGGACAGATACTGAATGATGTGGGCAGGCTAAGCACAATCCCTTAGAGCAGGAAGCAAGAATGTGTTCACCCTCTCCCAAAAGCCTGAGGAGGGGAGACAAGAAGCAAACACCTGTATAAAGAATGAAAGCTATGAGTCATTTGTGAATCCAGATATAACAGCGTATGAGTGTGTGCGTGGATGAGACAGTGAGTGAAAGCAATGCTTCTAATGAGGATTTGGAAATCCAATGATGGTCCCTGGCTGGAAGAATTGGCAGTGCCATTTTAAATGACACACCGCCACTGCAAACGCAAAAACAAACCTACCAAAAATCAACAGATTGGACGGCAAGATCCAACCATGACAGAGATGACACATACAGGGACACAGCTTGATGACATGCTGGAAACATACTTGTTTTCCAATCCCAGTCAGAATTATGATGTGGGTTTCTGCTGTGGGTGGAGGACACTGTTTGGGGCCTTAGGGTATCTTAAAGGAGACTTCATGTCTTATTTTTAAAGCTTTAGCTACCTTTTGAGACCATACTCACCTATAGACCCAGTTTGGTTTTGTGAAACATAAATCCCTGATAATCTTTTAAAAACCCAGATTATTGTTTAACAAAACTTACGGTGGTTTTCAAGATATGTACAGAACCCTTAACACTCAGTTTTAAAATGTATCTTGTGCAATTGGATCACAGGTCAGAGCTGAGGCATATCACTGTTTACGCCTGTGCCTATCATGTGTTTCCAAGGTGTCCAACTGACCATTTGTGTTCAGTCTGTCTACGTCACTTCCAATGAAAGTTCAAAGGGCCCCGCACCCAGCCCTTCATCCATCTGTCACTGGTCAAGCTCCAGATTTGTTTGGTAAGAGCTAAGAATTAATAAACTGCTGAGATTGTAAAAAAAGACCACTATAATGACATATTCTTCTGATATGTCTATGTTGGCAGCGCATCATTACAAACTACAGTGGACACTGCAAAGGGAAATGTGGCCAAATGTGCCTCACAATACCTCGCCAAGTCTTTTAAATGATCTGATCATAATTAGGGTTCCTGCACATCAACTCTAGTTAGATTTAAGACATTTAAAGACTTTTTTATGCTACTTGGAACGAAATTTAGGGGTAGAGGCACAATTTTTTTTTGTAGCTCAGTCAAGAGTCAACTTGGACATTATAGCAAACATGTCTTTGTCAGCATCTGCAAAAAGGCTAATCAAGGCTACTTTGTTGATTGAACCACTGTTTTTCCAAGTTTGAAAAAATATGTGTCTTGTATACACTTGGCGCAAAGGTTTCAACCATGCTGCAAAATCTTCATTCAACAGCCAACTTTTACTGAATTTACACTTCTCTATGTCACTGCTAGCTAGCAGACAGTGCTACTGGTATGAGCATCCTTGCCTCCATAGCATTGCTTCTTTTTTTTTTAAGACTTAAGAAGTTAAGAAATGAAATACCAGCCAAGCCTTATTTTTAGTTTAAGTAATTTAGTGCCTTTCAAGACTTCTTGGTGATGTGTCATTGTATGTCGTTTATGCTTGGATTTGGCATTTTCCCCTTGTGACCTTGTGACCTGATCACAAAAGGTTAAAACTATGCACAAATATGGTTGAAGATCTCCAGTCATGACAAAGAAATGTGCCATCCTCTGCACGATAAAAGTGATTTTTAATTTCCCCTGATATGACTTCCTAATCAAAACAAAGTAGGCAGCCAAAATTAGATTGTGTCTTTGATTTGAGGGATGCTGAAACCAAAGTTATCATTAGTTAGCCTGTCATCCTATCAGCAACTAAGCACTCTATCTATCTATCTATCTATCTATCTATCTATCTATCTATCTATCTATCTATCTATCTATCTATCTATCTATCTATCTATCTATCTATCTATCTATCTATCTATCTATCTATCTATCTATCTATCTATCTATCTATCTATCTATCTATCTATCTATCTATCTATCTATCTATGGTTACTGCCAGACATATTTAGTGAGATTATTCTGTTTAGTGAGTTTAATATTCTTATAATAGAAGTGATGGTCAAACCTACAAATAAACAAGTTTTACCACTATGAAAACAACAGAAGAATTGCACAGGGAGCACAGGGAATTGCGTCTGGTGTCTTGGGTTATATAAGCAGAATCAGGGCCATCATAAAAGCAATGGTGAATCGGGAATGCATTGAGGGACGAGAGGAGCTTGATAATAACAAAAAGAGGCAGAATAAATGTAGAGTTAGAGTTGGAGAAGTGAAAGAGCACAGAAACAGAGGACTGCACAGAGAGAGAGAGAGAGAGAGAGAGAGAGAGAGAGAGAGAGAGAGAGAGAAACCCAAAGAGAAAGAAGTATAATTAAGCACAGAGGTGATAGGCCAAGAAAAAGAGAAGTATGTGTGAGTGAGTGGGAGAAGACACCACAGAAGCAAAACAGAGAGACAAGAGAAAAAGTGTGATACAGAGGGAGTAGGGAGGGGGTGAAGCTGTAGTTGTGTCAGTGCTCATGAAGGATGCACCATCTCAGCAGCAGCACGAGTAAAGCTGTACTCTAATCCTCGCATTAAAAACCTCTGCTGATTCACTAAGCCAGATTACTGACATTTTCCCACTTTCCTCTACTGTCACCCTACTGTAGGATGACCACTGCATGCCCTTAACCTTTGTCATTTACAAAGAAAATGTCCTCCTGTTATTATTTATTTTCATATCCACAAATATATTCTCAGCTATCAATACTCAAGGCTGCTGAACTTTGAAAGGAAAAAAGGGAGGGTGGGCAGAAGAATATTGACACCCACACTGAGTTTTTAAATACTGAACACCTCTCATATTTTGTCCTGGGGGTCCCCTTGTCCGCTCTCCTGGCATTCAAACCACAGTGCGACTCCTGCTTCTCCATCTAAATATAGAGTCTGTATTGTTGTTGAAATAATTACCACGTCCTTCAAAGTCATTAGAAACCATTATCAGAAGCCTTCATGCCCCCTGTGCTCAGAGGGCAGGTGTGTTGAAGCAGCTCTTTTATACCTGCTGGCTATTGACAGGCTATAGATTGTTGCCTTTTGTAACTCTCTAAGACTCCACTGCTTGCTTGCTTTGGAAAAGAGGAACGTGTCACAGAAGCACTGTAGTAAACTAGTAACTGATTTGACAACAGTTTTATGTAGCCAGCAGTGTAACATTTGTCTTTTATAGATAAAAGTAAGCTAAGATCTGATCCAGTGACTGCTTGTGCTTCTTGCTCTGTCCGACTGCTTTTTTTAGTTTTGTTCAGGGTTTCCGCCACTAAAGTTGTTAACCCAGGCGGCTAAAACTGGCAAGTGGGGGCTGGTATGGTGGGCTGGTTTAGTGTTACACTTAATTAATGTTGTGGAAATCAATCCGCTACAGCACTAATTATGAAGCAAAGATGGAACATTAAAAGCTTTGTTGGCCTAGGTATACAGATAGTGTTTGATAAAACTGTGAGAAACTGGGTAGTTAATTTCCCACTTTACAGCCTATAACAGCAAGACAGCGAATGATCTAGCCTACTATAATCCCTAATCAGTGGGGATAAGTTGAAGGATAGCTAAACAGGTAAAACAGTATCAAATCTCTAGAATTTCTTTATGTTTTTATGTTTGCAAAACAGGTAACACCAACAGCAGGCTAATATCATACGTTAGGTAAGTTAACAGTTGTAGCTTTTGAATGAAAAACGGCCTGGTAGAGGTCAACTGACGCTTGCAATATTCTGATGAAAACCTTGCAGTTTCCAGATTATATCAAGTTGAGCAAAAAGGTTATAATCAATAATGTTACTGAGTGGCCAAAGCTCTTAAAAGAAGCTTAGATCCAGTTCAAAATGAACCTGAACTATCCTGGCATAAAATTGTATTGATTTATTCTTTATTACTATCATCTACTGCTTCAAAATATTAAGTATACAGTATACATAATTTATGGCAGTTTTTCTAGAACTATAAGAAGCAGATTCTGGGATGTCACAAAGCTGTAAGCCAGGTTCTAAATATATTACAAGTCTCCTTTGAGGTGAAACAGTTTGCACTTTCATCGAAGGTTGATAGAATCTTAACAAGGTTAGTCTAAAATAAGATTAGCACTGCTTCAGTGATTCCATTATGATTGCATCCTCTGCGTGTCCTTCCTTACCTCGGGATGAACTTCAGTTGGGCACTAAAGCTCGACTGAGCCTGGATGAAGCCGGTCTTTGGTAGGATCTCCATGTGCTTCCTCATTTCCTGACACACCTCAAAGGTCAGTTTCAAAGCTGTGCTGGCGCTGTCATGCAGAAAAAAATATATAAATAAATAATAAACAAATAGTAAAACAAAGGCAACAACATATAGGACTTTATTTTCTCAGATGTGAACTATTCAGGAACGGATCCTTAATTTTCCCAAGGAGCCAAATGACATACTGGTATTGTTGTGGAGGGCCGCACCAGTAAGCTTATAAAGAGATAAAATTAATATCCGGAAGTCAAGCCAAGTGCTTACTCAAAGGGTGAATTGTTGGATTTCTCTCTAAACAATGGAAGGTCTTCTTGACTTTAGCATGTGCACTGCACTGAGCTATCTTTTCCCCTTTGGTCAAGGCACATACAATTTGGTGGAAAAAATGTATCTTCTGCCTACATAATCTTTTCAAGTAGAAAATGTCAGAAAATGAATATTAGAGTACAACATATAACTATAGAAAGTGTGTACACAATAGTGTATGTGGTGACTGAAAGGGTTAAGATATGATTTGGTGTCAGAGGAATTAAAAGAGGAATTAGTTAAATACTAGGCTGGGCTGATCAGACTAAGACTTGATTGTATAATTTCTTACCTGCACAGGCAATTTCATAATTTGCGGTTTTGGATTCCTCAGACCTACCTTACCCCAAATTATTCCCCTTTAGCTCTCTCAGGTGTAAAAAATCAAAAGAATCATCAAAACCTGTTTAAACCTACCATCCTTCGAAGACTCGGTGGGGACAGAGTGACACCTACAGAAAATGCCTTGTATGGAGTGAAGTACCCCAAGTCAGTATAATTTAAGTGACCTAATTTCCAGGAGCTTCAACAGATGGTTGTGCCCGTGGCTACAAGCCTCAGTTATAGCTGAGGCTTGTGATATAAATGGCTCGTCACCTTGGGAATTTCTCCAACACATCCAACTACGGCCCACACCTTCACGAAACAATGACAGTACAGACAAGCTGAAAACACAGTTTGCTGGAGGTGACATGCGTATACATAACATTTTGTTGTGGTTGCTTTCATCTTCAAACATACAAAGGTGAGCCTTTAGCTAGCTGTGGCCAAATAGACTGAGGGGCCCTTCATTATTTGATTCTCCTCTCAAAAGAACTGACCCACTTTGAACAGGGAGGTCAGCCAGATGGTTGTTTCCCCGAGGCAAGGACTCTCAGGGACACTTGGGAGAAATTAAACCGCTATCTTTATGCCAGCTAAATGACAACCTTCAAATTACTGGCCGAGGAATATTCATGGATACATAACCATTTAGGGTAATTAGGCATTTTAATTAACATGGGCATTTAACTCAACCTGTCTTTGTTTTACTGGCAGGCACTGACCAGTTCATTTTTGAAGCAGTGCTTAGTGAGTTTCAAGCAATTTACACTGTTTGCTTCCTTTAGATAAAAATAAAAGTAAATCAGGAAAAGATCAATTCTAAATTCTAATACAAATCACCAAGACAGACATCATGTAATGATACACTATAAGCCAAAAGGATGCACCCACATATTCACACACTTTCTGCCTGGGGCTGTTTTTACAGTATAAGTCCCATCACTTAGTTTCAGTTGACAGAAATATTCATGATACAGAATGTGTTGCTATTTCAGACAACTGCATTTTTAAATATGTTGCAAAAAATGAAATAAAGATTTGCACACTATTTGGCTCGAAGTAAATCCTTAAAAATTTACACAAAAGCCACATTAAGATGCAAATGATCTTCCTCAGGCAATTTAAACTAATATATGCATCAATTAATAACAAAATGGATTTCAAAGTTTGTGTGAAGGCTCTTGACTCAGAGACCTAACCACCACGCCATCAAACAACATCAGAAGAGTTGCTGTTGTAGCTGCAGATTACACAACTTGAAAACTGCGTGACCGACTATAGTCATGGTTTTCCCCCCTGGGATTGGTTGAGTTTATGCAGGTGCTCTCACACATGTGCTGCTTTGTTTAATGCATTCTTTATATTTTAGCTATTTAATAAAGATCATTGGAACCACTTGCAGTTGGATGCCTTCCTGGACTAGTTTGAGGCAGTTATGGGATACAATATGTTCAACTACCTAGTAACTTGTTTCATACACATCTACCAAACTACTTTCTGTCACTATATTTAATGCACATCGCTACGTCTGAGTGCTAAAAACTTTAAATAAATAAATCCAGCAAAAAAGGGCTCCTCTAAGAGCGCATGTCTCCATCAAGAACAGTGTATCAACTAAAGGCAGCATAAAAACACAACCTTTTACTGCCTTTGTAATACACAGAAGTCTCACGTGGGTTTGAAAGATATTGCGAGGGGCCTGCAAAATTAGTTTAGAAAAAATTACCCCACTGTGATGCTTTGGAAGCTCTGTAGAAATAGTCCTAAAAAGTTAAACTTTTCTTAGAGCCAAATAATAATGTTACTCATTATAATCATCACAGTTTAGTGGGAATAATATCAGGTCATGTTGCAGAGAGGTTGCTCATGCTGAGTCTACAGACAGTGCTGAATAACTAAATGCCTGGACTCTGAGCGCCCACGGCTGCAGCAGAGGCTCTGCCTTTTCTTAAAAGGGACAGGTGGCTGTGCTTGTATACTCCACATGTACTCCAAAGCCCCATGGGATACCAAGCCTTCATGGCAAGCGCTCTAGGCAACTGTCCCCATAATGCAGCACTGTCTGCTTTAATACCACAAAATATATATCAAAATAACCAGCCAGAAGAACAGATTTTTCATTAGCATCTACTGCATGTTGCTATTTTAGTAAAGAAGAAGTAAAGAAGAAGGGTAAACTTAATCAACAACACACACATTCCTCAGGCCAAACTAAACAGGTCTCAGGCTGCGCTAAGCTAAAAGTACAGTTGGTGCATTAGAAATACAGAAAACAGAGAGAAATCAAGGACAGAAGGCTTTGTGAAAGAAAGAAGCCGGGTGATTGTGTTTTTTTGTGGCCAGGTTTGAGCAGGAACCCTCAACTCCCCAGCTGGTGCCAGTAAAGGAGTATTTAAAAGTCCAGGCTGAGTGTTTGAAATATTAAAAAAAGAAAAACGCTGCCAACTGTGTTCAGAATATTCAAATCACTGGCTCACAAGCCAAAGTCAAACACTGCACATTTTAAAGCTTCCTAAAAAATACTTTCAATTAGTAGGAGTGATATTCAAATCACTGGCGCACGGACAAGATGGACATATTCAATTATGCTTTGTGCTTTTCTCTTAAAAAAATCTGTCACAAACTTAGGAGGACTTGTGGGATATCTACTATCTACTTAAAGAAAAAAGTGACAAATTCTATGATGAAGGCAGCCGCTCTCCTATTGTTTCCCCCCAAAGCCTGCCAAGCTATTTTGTGTTCAAATTATTGTCTTGGAGGCAGAGTGACATATTATACAGTCTGCTGCTGCAAGCATTAGCGCTTTTTTTTTTTTTTTAAACTTTAAAAGCTGCAGTTCACATTGACACTGTCATCGTCATGTTGTCACATGTGCTGGTGTGCCAGCGCACCAGATGGCAGTTGTCACAAATCCCCTTCCCCAACACATGCACTACCTCCCCCACGTGATGTGACACAATGACTGGCTAGGTGATGGCCCTCACTACTGCAAATGTTACTGCCCCCGGTGTATTCTTCACCTCATGTGTGCATCATAATGTATCACATCCATAATCAAAGAGGATTTACTTCTGCTCTGCGCTACAGTATAACGTCAAAGTGGACTGTGGTGGTGCCATCCTTTGTTTAGGTACAGTTATCAGTTAATGCATCGCGATTATATTTTATCCACACGTTGAATTGTTAAATGTCTCAATACGCTGCTTGGCTGTAAGTATAGTTGGGCGGGGACTTTTATGTTGGACTGAAAAGTAAGCGGGCCCTGTCAATTTAGAGGGATTTCCTTGAGCCGTTTTTCTGTGAAAATGTCTGTTTTTGGCAGAGACCGAGTATGTGAGGGAGTTTTAGTATTGCATTCAGCAGATAAGCCAGCATGCTACATCAGCAGTCCATGCCACTTTCCAAACTCTATTTCAAGGATGTTTCCGAGCATAGCAACAAATAAAATGGAAATCTGACATGTACCACCCATTTCTGGAGTCACTGGGCTGATTGTTTTGTACAGCCTCTTAAAATTTTAAACTTTAAGATGTATTTCACGCCTCTAGTTAAAATAATTCTCTAATAATATAGGCAATTGTTAAGCTACTATATGGGGGTGGGGTGTGTCTCACTGGTCTCACGTTTGCATGTATATAAAACAGTGGGCCGATAACCACTTTATAGGATTGGGTGTTAAGGCTCATGGATTTACTGAAATTCTAGTTTTTTTGTAAACTAGGGCAGTGTACTGTACCTCAACTTCCTAGAAACATGTGTCTACCACCTGTGCATGAGGCAGTTTTCACAGTGATATACTGCATGACAGATAACAGCATTGGTTCACATCGTACTGACTGTTGCACAGCTCTTTCAAAGACAGCTACAGTATGTGCTTGCATGTTCTCATGTGCTTTTAGTGCATCTACAGTCTTTCCAAAAAAATAAATGTCTTGACAAGATTTGTATTTTCTGTGTATTTAATGCCACCACAATGTCAAAGAATCCCTGAGAAGTATCCTTGCATCATATACTGGGGCAGAGTCAGTGTAATATATTTCTTTGCTATATGTTTTCATGGCTATCCATATAGTTTTTTTTTTCTGTGTAGACCACCCACTGCAGAATGTTGGATTGGTAAAATGTTTATAAAAGTGGTTCTCAACATGGCATGCTTAACTGACATGAATGTAAACATGGTACTAATTTGTGTCATATTGTAACTATTGTTAAAAATTGGTCATTGGGTGACTTGATATGCTAAGCATCAAATACCTGTATACAACTGTTACATTTACCTGGAGAGTACCTTATACTGTAATACTAACATGACATGTCTGAATCTGTCATATTATTGTTATACACTGTTCACACTTGTGTTTAGGGTTTAGTCTCATGCAATTAAATGGTCCTTTAAAGGCTAAAATTAGTCATACACACAAAAACACAAACCTGTGATTGGTGTGTTTGTGTGGCAGAACTCTACATTTAAAAACCTGTTTATCCCAAACTGAGGTCAGCTTCACTACTCTGTTATACTAACTTTTCTTTAGGGTCTACAGTTCTATAGAATAATGTGCTATTAGCACGATAAAACCGCACATAACACTAATGCTTATTACAAAGATACGGGTACAAGGGTTCTTTAGTTATCTGTAAACACTGAATGTAAAGGACACATACATGTTTTTTGTACTTTTATGAACAAATGAACAAAGCATATTTTTCATCTGCTGTTTTTAAAATGTATTCAGTTACGAAACTAATTCTTACAAACTCAAAAGACACCAAAACAACCAGACCAAAATATTTGGGAGGAAATAATTAGGAAACTAAGATATTAAATATAAAATGGTACTTTTGTGATCTAATGCACTGTGAATTAGCCTTTAACATTACAGATACTTTTTAACTGCAGATGCAAATCACCTTGGAAACTAATGATAAGTGTATATGTATAAATGGTTTCTATACTTTACTTGACTTTATATATTTTTTTGTTCCAATACTGTCCTTTCCTGTTGAACATGACCACCTTCTGTAACACAGTAATATGTATTGAGTAATATGTAAATGGCCACTTTTGTGTCAAAGTTTGATGTGCAGCCTCTTGAAACAAAGTAAAGAACTCCTTCTAAATGTGAAACAGCTGGACAAAGCACAAGGCTAGTTTTCCTCAGTTATGGGGCAGGGGACTGTGAAAATATTTTTTAATGTTTAGCGCAACATTAAAAATAAGCTGACGGGGTATACAATTAATGTATTATTTGCTTATTTTTTTGCATCTGAATTTACTTCAGGCTTTAAAGATTAAATAATTCATATCCTAATTGATACATACATTGTTCATTCCTATACTGTAGGCATTTATTGTTTACTTCATTAGACAAAGAACAGCATTGTGCAAACAGTACTGCAACACTGTATTGTAATGTGGTATGGTAATTAAACCCATATTCACCACAGCCCCCTAAGGTATCTCGCTTGCATGTAACACTTACAACACTGGTTAAGATTCAGCTGAGCAGGACTCATAAACACCAACGAATATCACAGTGCAGCAACTTAAACACATGATAATGTTTATAGCCAGCTCAGGCTCTGGGACCCACCTGCTTTGGACCATGACACTGTCTTGATAAAGGCGGTCAAACATGCAGATCTTTAGGTCAATGTTGGGCTGAAGTACCCACACAGGGATGCTGACTGCCACACCTCTCACATGGATGGGTATCTGTTTGAAACAGTCCTCAGTTACATACACTAAACAGAATTTCATAATGTAAAGAGAGTCATATCAATGTCTATGGCTCTGTAAACAAAATTTTTGTTGTTTCTTACTGGTTTGCTGGTTTTGTCAGAGAATTTGATGTGGAAGTCCAGTTTGGTCTCTCCTGGAATGTTTGGAGTGAATAAAATTTCCAGCTTGACACTTTCAAATGCTCCAATCTCTCCCTCTCTTACCTGAACACAAACGCAACGAGCAGGACAGGCAAATGTTTAATAAATATATTTTTAAGATCTACAGTGAAACCACCTGCCATAAAAATTTGAAAACACAGACATTTTAGGAATCTGTAGAAAGTGTGTTTAAAACTAAAAATTATATTATTTGTAAATTCACGTGTTTATACCCAAATATGAGCTAGCACACTGGACTTCTCTGAGAAGTCAGAAATTAATCAAGCACAAAATTAAACCCCTGAAACACTTTTTTTTGGTAAAACAGCAAATTTGAAAATTCATGGATAATAATTATATTTTAGCATTAAAAACATCATTTTGACTAAACAGCTTGCACATACTGATTACAGAAACATAAAAATTATTTTGGTAATTATCAATACTGTTAATTTAGGGCAGCTGTAGCATAAACCTTACACTGGGTGGTGCTCTAATAAGTTTGTTAAGCACTGTATAGCTCGAAGAAATATTCTAAACAGCTACAAGACGCATGTAAAATAACAATGCAAAAACATACTGCGCACAGTTTTACTGAGCTGACTGGTGCAGACATTTTAGTTTTAATTGATGGAACAAAAACATTCGTAAGCATGAAGGGGGAAATGAAAACTGTGGTGCAGTTATATAACATTAAAAGGCATGCAGTCATATACCCATATACATACAGTGAAAGGCAAACTGTCAAGGTAGTGAAGAGCATAATAAACAAAAAGGAGGAATAAACCACTAATGCAGCAAGTGTCTCAGTACTGTGGCATGATGCTAGTTTGATGGATAATCTGTCATTTAAGACACCAGCCTTCAACCACACAGTGTGAAAATATCAGTCAAAATGACAACGACTGAGCCGAGGGCATACAGGCTCATGCAATACACACAGTCACAATAATAGCAGAGGGAGAGGTGATGCACCATTAGCCCCCCACCAGAGAGACGTAATGAACCCTGAAAAACTCTAGAATTTCACATGGGCCACAAGGCACACACAGCATCATTGCTAAAAACAAAACAGGGAAGCAGAGTCTTTTATCGACAGACAATAGACACAAAATGCCAACTTTGCACTCAAAATATTTCATAATCATTTGGGTACCTTACTTATACAGATGCAGTCCATTTGTGAGTTAGAGGAGAGGCTTCATGCTCCTAAAAGGGTGAACCATTTTTGACTGACTCATAGCCCTACCTCTAACATCACCCTAGAGTCAACACTTCAACTTAATTGGGCCTATCACCATTAGAACAGTCATGCTGCACTTTCTCCCTCTAAGACTCAACCCTTATTTTTATCTTACTAAGAATAGTCAAACATTCAATGTTGTTCATTAACTCAACTATTTATACTGTGGGATGTGACAGACATCCTGTCATACAGTTAAGGGCTTTTGCTATGAAACTACTGAAAAACTCATAACAGTACAAAACAGTACTATTACCATAATGGGACTTTGGGGGATGACTATGCGAGGTTAGTCCAATAGTTAAGGCAAAAAGTCTGAGCAACCTTAAGTCTATGTATTTTCCATTTTTTCAGGATATTTAATAAATTAAAGCTTACTTTCACCATATCAAAGATTGATTTCATCATTATATTACTGATCAATATAAAAACAGCAATATTAATGTAGGAAATAAGCAAGTTTTTGAAATAGGACCTAATACTTACACTTCCCAGTCTTATGTTACTGGAGTCTGAGGGGCTCTGGTCTATCTCAGTGTCCACATCAGATGAAAGGCAAGCCTCAGGATCAGCTTTGGACCCTCCAACGCTGCCATACACACAGACACAGAGTCACAAAACCTGATCATAGGTCATTTTGTTGAGTAGTTACTATAAGTGGGCAACCTGTGTGGAATAGATGCCATCCCACCAAATACAACGCTGCAAAACAACAGTGAACCAGTAGTTGGAGGATGAAAGAACAGAGTAGGAGAGAATAACTAAAATTTGGACCATATTGGCAGCATATGTAAAAATATTAGATATATCATTCAAATCCTGACATTTAGGTCCCCAAATTATAACTCTACTTTTTCCTCTTGGGCACAATCTGCAATCTGACCACTAATTTACTGATCTGTGACACAGAAAATGTACTACAGTCAGCTTCAGTTCAAAAAGGAACATCAACAGCCTCAAAATTGGTCCAACATCCGAGAGCCTTTCTCAACAATAGTGATAAAATAAAGAAACAGAGTCAGAGCCACTTCAACACAGAATTTCCAAAGCCAGCAGAGCAGAGGCAAAAGACTGAAAAGCTTATCAAAGCATCAGCAGTAGGAAGTGCTGAGTGTAGTGATGTAGACTTCAGATCTGAGAGAACACGAAAGAGAAGCTGCCTTGTTGCCACCAGCTGTAAGAGCAAGGTGAACCCTCTGCTTTGTGTGTGTGTGTGTGTGTGTGTGTGTGTGTGTGTGCTTTTATTTTCTTGCAAGGTGCCAAGAAAAAAAAATCATCTACCATGGGGAGATGTTGTCAGGCCTCATTTTCTGTATTTCAGAGACTGTTTCAGGGTAACACCGTCTCCCTGTCTCCCACTTTTTATAATCAAATACAACTAGTCTGCATGGTGATGCTGTATTTAGGCACAGCATTCTAATGACAGCATGCAATTCCTTAGTTTAGCATGTCAGTATGCTAATATTTGGCAAAAACAAAGGTGAAAAAACAAATGCAAATTAGGTTGTGTATTACAAATGTCATACAAGAGGAAAACTATATATGATGTCATTATATATATATATATATATAATTATGCGGTTTAAGAATGTCATAATTCCTATAATTGGAATCAAAAACTGCTGCTCCTGTCCTGTGTCCTTCCATTTCCAACTGTATTGGCAGTGTGTTTTCCTCTTGCAACACATGCCAATACAGTTGGAAAAGGAAGGACACAGTGCCCAGTATTTAATTCACATTATTATGTTCTGTAGTTCAGGATGCAAAGTGTGTTAGATAATTATTGTGTGTGTGTGTTTGTGTGCGTCCATATTTTACCTGATTGTTCTCGCTGTAATCCCGCAGAGAGCTCCTGACTCTGTTGCTTTGATTGGACATCTCCAGCATCAGTGGATTCAGGGCTGTTCTGGTTGTTAGATGCTATGTTTTGACTGGATGTCTTTTTTCAGCCAAGCAAACAAGCAAATATATTAATTTATTTATACCCATAATACTTTCTACCCAGAATCCTGAGAGATAGTTTTAGATATCACAATGCAGAAACTTTAGAATTCTGTCATATAAAAATAATAAATCCCATTTTCTTTGTGGTTTTATTATTTTTGCTTGTTAAGTGTGCAGTACAATATATATGGAGAAAGAAACAGAAACTATTTACTTTTATATAGCTGTAATGCAATTTCTTCCTTAGGGTATCCAAGAAACAGCAACTCTTACTGTCCAGATAAATATCTGACCTTGCATGTGTTGGCAGAGACCTGTGGTGGCATCTGGACATAGCTTGTTTCTGGACTGAGACATGTGGGGGTGTCCAGGTTGAAACGGGTGGCCAGTGCACCCTTGTTGGTCAGTGTGATGGTCCGTGAAATAGTGTGGCCCACGATGTGCGAACCAAAGTCAATGAACTGACTGTCGACCTCCAGCTAGAGAAACAGTATTGTCACATTCTGTAATTAGCATTGCCAATGAACAGACACTAGCCAAAGTACATAGTTTTACATACATTAATACACAGAAAATGGATTAAATAAGACAGTGATCATGAATAAATAGTCAATCAGTGTTGTTTCTTGTTGTGTGACAATAACTGTGCAGATTCCATCTTAGCCAAAAATTATACAAACAGACGAGACACAACCTTGCAAAAAATGACAACCAAAATTAGTAGTCATTTGTAACTTTAGCTGTAGCACACTACTCACAATACATTTCTTTATGGTGCATCTGACGGGCACAGAGAAGGGACCCAGAGCCGATGCAAAATGGAGCTCTCCTTCCAAGTCCTCGTTGATCTGCAGGGATCAGATAAATGATTTGCTGGTAAGCAAAAACAAAGGCTTGATGCTTGACTAAGCTGTAGAAAATCTGATGCTAAAACAAAGAGAAGGGCAGTGGAGGAGTTGTACGTGTTGATTGCTGCAAAAGCTGTGCAACCAAATCTTAAATAGGATGACTCCTCTTGATGGACTACCTCAGCATTTTGAGAAACACACTTGACACATATGGTATATTTTAGCAGAAAATGGACTGGTTTTTATAGCGCTTTTCTACTCTACTTGAGCACTCAAAGCACTTCATATGTCTTCATTCGCCCATGCACTTTTTTCCTACACTTCTACATCTAAGTGCTTTCTGTCCAACATTCGTGCACACATTCGCACTCCAATGAGTGCATCAGGAGCAACTCGGGGTTCAGTATCTTGCTCAAGGATACTTTGGCATGCAGGCTGGAGCAGTCAGGTATCAAACCACCAGCCTTAGTAGATGACCTGCTCTACCTCCTGAGTCACCCCTGCTTAGTCATTACATATAAAGCAAATTGGGAAGCAGCAACATTGACTTGCAAAAAATATCCACCTGCTGTAAGAGCATTTCTAAGCAACAAAATTAGAGGCACTGTTCCACAGCTGTATGCCTATAGGCTCATATTATACAAACTGCTGCAAAAAAAAAAATCAAAGAAACACTGTGAAAACACATCAGAGGTCAATGGGGAAACTAAAAGCCATGCTGGATATCTATGCTGATATGGACTGGGTAATATGTTAGGAATAAAAGGAAAGTATGGACATTTAAAAGCAGCGGTGATGCTACAAACCATTGGCTGGAAAATAGCCTGCATGTCACAGGACATCCCAGTGGATAAGGAAGCAGGAGACTGGAAGCTGAAACACAAATCACAGAAAGATGGTGATTATTTAAATAGATGATGCTGAATATTACTGCAAAACATAGGCAGAGGTGTGAAGAAATGTATAATTAGCAACAAAAAAAGATTAGCAGTTCAGATAAACTACTGAACCATAATGAATACACTGAGGTTAAAAGTCAACCTGATGCTCATTTGGCACACCATTTGGCACACCAAAGAAAACAAAAATCCACTATTCCATATGAAAGCCCTGCAATTCTGCATAACATTCAACAGATTATAGTGGACTATTGCTCATGCTGATCACCCCAGGTCACACTGATTTACATACCCAGATACACTTTCTCCCATATATATATATTCATAAATGCGTACAATCACACACACACACACATTAATGTCCCCTCTCTCCCTTTATGCTAACTCATCTATTCTTCTTCTTATTCCTGTTTTTATCCAGTTGTCATCATTTACATGAATGCTCCATGTTAATCTCCGATTTATTGATTGATTGCTTTTGGTATGTTTGTATGTTTATATGTTTATGTGTATTTATGTGTAGCGGACCTGATTTGATTGGGGCCTCTTGGCCAGGTCATGTTTGTAAATGAGAACTAGTTCTCAAAAATTTTTTACCTGGTAAAATAAAGGTTTAAAAAAAAATGGTATAAAGTGGTTCAATAATATTCAGCATATAATTCTTATTATGTTACACACTAAACCATAGGAGAAACCAAAAAGTCTATTTCCAGATAAGAAAACAAACACGAGGACTGTGAGCTATTTCAAAGCAACATGTGTATCTCACAGCACATGTTTGCACCAACCCTAATGCTGCCCCGAGGAGCTTGATAACTTGCTGCCCTTCAGGAGACATGAGAAGAGGGCCGATCAATACGGATACAGCAGGCAGGCGGCCAGGGAAGCGAGGCGAGTTCTCAAAATTCAATAAATAAACAGAAAGTTAGAACTATGCAACTATGAGCATAATTAGGAATCTGCTACAGTTAGAGAATATAATGGATGCCAAGCTAATTTTTGTTGGGCTTTAGACATAGTATTTTCCTGTTACTGTGATAGCAAACTTAAATCTGAATGTAACCACACAGCTGGCTTTTTGTTTGCAGGTGAGATCTCTTTGGTGCCAACTTAATGTCTTTGTCTGAAAAGACAAAAACTGAGTGTCTAAACAGATTTATACAAGTTTTCCTTGCTCTGCCTCATTTCATTTTTTTAAAAATTCTGTGAAGAAGGGGAATGAATATTACAATTTTCTTTCTGTCAACATGAGAAATACAGACACAAAACAATAAGAGAACAATATGGAAATGAGCTAATGTTGAGTTCTTTTTTTGGTGTTAGAGTTTTTTGTTTTTATGTTCATGTAAGTTATGTTCATGTTCACGTTTTTTTTTTTGGTTGCATTGCCTTGTGAGTATCTGAATACATTAAAAAATTAGTTTGGAAAACAATAGCTTTTGAGCTTTTTGATTTTTGTTTTCAACTGCTCTCTCTCTCACACACACACAAACATCAAAAACATATTACACTAAAAAGTACAGTAAAACCACAATCTATAACCACAGTATAACAATGTGTGCTATCATTTAATCTCGTGAGCAAGGGGACATTCCATTTAGTTTAAGCCAGTTGTTTGAAGTTGTTGGTCCAGTTGCCAGGTGAAAAACTTGGAGCAGCCTGGCTGAAGCGGTCATCCAGCTCACCACTGTGATCTGGAAATCTATGAAAGAACTCCACCTGGGTAAATCTGGTAGTAAATATCACATTGCACATTTATTTTTGTTTCTGGTCAGATTTCCTACTTTATTGGTGCTATTCTTCCTAGCTTCAAGACAGTTGGTATGAAGGGATATGAAGGAAAATAGAACAGTTCACTTGGGATTAAATTCTGAATGAGGCAAGTCTTTGAAAAAGCCTGCTACAGCCCTATATAAATTGCTTCAAATGAGGCCATACTGTACAGTTTTTATCCTGTAATATCTGCTGAAGAGGACTGAGGTGGTGAAGCTTTGTTATACAGTAGTACTGACTATACTATGTGTTTAATTATACATTCATGTCCCCATTGGCGTTTACTATAGTAAATCAATAAGCACTCTCTGTCCATAATTCAGTTCAGCATAGCTAAAACACACTCATAGTCACATTCACCCACTTCTGAAAGCAATCTACTGAGAACCATGAAAACTCCGTCTGATGTGTGTCAATAGTACTTCAATAATCTTGCTCTTGTACTAATTTTTCTGAAGTGAAATCTGGTTCTCTTTACATCTGGTGGTTACAAAGCACAATCATGCACAATTCTTTTCATAGTTTCAGACAACATATGAAAGCAGAAACTATTTTAGGCTGACTTTCCAAATCTTTGTCCTGGTTATATATATATATATTATATATAAACACGGGCCTGTCACAGAATTTAAAGTCTAACTGCAACACTGACTGATGCTCATATTCAACTGTTTTTTTTAATGGACAGACACAGAAAGACTACCAAGAGAGGGATTAATAAAACAACAAACTCAGTTAAGTGCAGTGTGGTTTTTCTCATGTCAGTCACTGAAATGAACTCTGACAGTTTTCGGGCAACTGAGAATGTGAAACTAACTTTGTCAACTTAATGGTTTCAATTGGATACAAGCATAATACATGACGCTGTCAAAAGGTTCCTCTACTACACAGTTAAAAAACTTTTAGAGAAATCAAAGGGAGTGATGGAGCACTTTTAGAAGAGGATATGAAATTCTAAGTTTAAGTGTAAGGCATTCAGACAAACCTGAATCTGACAGCATGCTTTTTTGAATATAGCAATCAAAGAAAGCTCTACTAGTACTAGAAACAGTTAATACTTATGTTATTGGTTGCAAGATTTGATCTGTGCTTTCGAATCTGTCTTTGTCTGGCTGATGATGGGAGTTATCCTTTATGTGGTCAAAAATAAATTCTACAAAGGTAATTTCAAATGTATTATTAGTATCTAAAGAATCCTTCTCTTTTCCTCTAAGCCTTGCAGTGGGTGCAACAAAGACTTCTGCTACATTAGTGTTTGACTGCCACTGACAGCATGTTATAAACATTGTACTGACAAACATTTAAGCATCCTTAGAAGATAAAATCTGCTGACTTTAGTGACTTTCCCCAGGTGTCACCATAAGGTTGACATTTATGGGTGACAAAAAGTGTGGGACTATTTTTTTTGCTTCAGAATATGGATGAATTGTCTCCAGAACTGTTGGATGGGATGCCATTAAGTCTGTAGATTTTTTTTTTCTTTGTCACAGCAGGATGATCAGTAACTATTCCAGTGCCATCCCCAGGCCACAATTAAATACTTTGGACTATGACCAACACAAATCTTAACTTCTGCAAATGAGACATTTCTACTACTTGCTTACTCATCGTCAGCAGGTTAGTTTAAAGCTTATTAGCATGTGTTCAAAGGTAAGTACTGCTGACTTTGCACAGGTCTAATTACAACCTCATAGTGTGCCTAAAATATATAGCCATCTCTACACAGAAGCCTGAGCAGTACATCTTAGTAGCGCCACAGCAGCTCCTATACATGTATACACTGTATACTATGCAATATACACTGTAATTAATATATACTATACACAATCACTGTACTTGCGTGTGTAAAACACAGAAACTAGGCTTAAGTATAAACATATGCTTTAGGTAGCCTGCACTGACAGCAGGACGGATTAATTGCTAATTAACAGGATTCTGTGTTAGCCTTGTTGTGTTGTGTCTCATGCTGTGGTTTGACTGTTAGTCAGTGTTAATGTCAATCAAATGTAGTATGCTGAGAGCTACTGTTAAGTACAAATCCAGCAACAAAAACACAAATTAAAATAAACTGAAGCCAAAAAAGACCATATTTTATAGAAACAAAATGTAAGAAAATAATACAGAAGATACTGAAGAGAACATAATACATATAATTTACAAAGCAGATCTGTGCTATGGAGGATTTCTTGGGTCATCTTGGTTTTAAGCCTGGATCAATAGGAACTGCACCAACTTTGGTCTTATTAGATGCCCCTTCAATGTAGAAGGAATTCTTAGATGATCATCATAGCAGTGGTACAGTATGTGAAACTGCAGTGGCATACAATGTTGTGAAAAATATCTGCCCCATTCCTGACTTCTTGCATAAACTATACTGAAAAAATTATTCACTCAACCATTCAAATTATTGAATTTAGGTGTTCCAATCACTTTCATGGCCACAGGTGTATAAAACCAAGCACCTAGGCATGCAGACTGCTTCTACAAACATTTGTGAAAGAGCTCTCAGGAGCTCAGGGAATTCCAGCTGTAAAACAGGTGGCATCCTATCCTTTATGAGAATCAGTCAACACTGCACCTATCCTTTATGCACTACTAAATATTCCACAGTAAACTGTTAATGGGATTATAATAAGATGGAAGTGATTGGCAACGACAGCAACTCAGCCACAAAGTGGTAGGCCACATAAAATCACAGAGTGGGGTCAACAAATGCTGAGGTGCATAGTGCACAGAGATCGCCAACTTTCTGTACAGTCAATCTCTACAGACCTCCAAACTTCATGTGGCCTTCAGATTGGCTCAAGAACAGTGTGTAGAGAGCTTCATGGAATGGGTTTCCATGGCCGAGCAGCTGCATCCAAGCCTTACATCACCACATCACAAGCACAATGCAAAGTGTCAGATACAGTGGTGTAAAGCACAGCACCACTGGACTCCAAAGCAGTGGAAACGTGTTCTCTGGAGTGATGAATCACCTTTCTCCAGCTGGCAATCCAATGGACGAGTCTGGGTTTGGCGATTGCCAGGGGAACGTGTACTGTACTTGTCTGACTACATTGTGCCAAGTGTAAAGTTTGGTGGGGGAATTATGGTATGAGGTTGTGTTTTAGGAGTTGGCCTTGGCCCCTTAGATCCAGTGAAAGGAACTCTTAATGCTTCAGCATACCAAGACATTTTGGATAATTTCATCCTCCCAACTTTGTGGGAACAGTTTGGGGATGGCCCCTTCCTGTTCCAACATCACTGCACACCAATGCACAAAGCAAGGACCATAAAGACATGGATAAGCGAGTTTGGTGTGAAAGAACTTGACTGGCCTGCACAGAATCCTGAACTCAACCCAATAGAACACCTTTAGGATGAATTAGAGTGGAGACTGTGGGCCAGGCCTTCACGTTCAACATCAGTGTCAGACCTCACAAATGTGCTTCTGGAAGAATGGTAAAAAAAATTCCCATAAACACTCCTAAACTTTGTGTAAAACCTTCACAGAAGAGTTGAAGCTGTTACAGCTCCAAAGGGTGGGCCGACATCATATTAAACCCTATAGATTATGAATGGGACTCGCTCAAATTGCATGTGAAGGCAGATGAGCAAATACTTTTGTCAATAGTGTAATTGTCCCACCTTTCGGTTCAAACTAATTTTAATATTAGACAAAGATAACCCGAGTAAATACAAAAGTTTTTAAATGATGGGCATGAAGTGGTAGTCGCACATTCTGCTATGGGATTTTCTGGTAGAGAGGAGAATTCATGGTTCCATTAATTACGGCAAGTCGTCCAAGTCCTGAAGCAGCAAAGCAGCCCCAGACCATCACTCTACCACCACCATGCTTAACTCTTGGCGTGATTTTCTTTTTATGAAATGCTGTGTTAGTTTTACACCAGATATAACGGGACTCAAACCTTCCACAAGGATCAACTTTTGCCTCTTCAGTACACAAAATATTTTCCCAAATGTCTTGGGGAACATCAGGATGTTTTTCTGGCAAATCTGAGATGAGCCTTTGTGTTCTTTTTGGTCAGCAGTGGTTTTCTTTTCAGGCCTAGGTGTGGTTAGTCAAACCGAAATCCAAAAAAATCTGATTAATCACACTTAATTCATGATTTAACAAGGGGGACAACTACTTTCTCACATAGGGCTGGGTAGGTTTGAAAAAATAATAAAAGAAATCACGACCGGGCAATTACTTTTTCACAGCACTGTAAATGCACCACAAACACAGAAACACAGACTTGCCACATGAAGGCAAACTTTACTTCAGAAAAAGGCTGAAAACAACAAGACAATACATGGATGAAAAGCAGGCGAGTCTGATATCCAAAATCAGACAGTCTTTTGTGCAGACGTGAAAATTTTAGTGATGATCCCCTCTGACCCATCAGTGATCTTCTATGTTTTCAGGTCACTTCTCTGGATTGGCTCAGATCCCTTAACTTGATTGAGGTGGTACCAAAAAAAAAGAAAAGTTACTGGATACTAACCAAAAGCCAGAAAAAGAGCTAGTATAGTTAAGTCCATTACAATGAGGTGGAAATGAGGTTTTAGGTTTTCAAAGACAGATTGACTAAACTGTGAAGAACAGGCCAAGTGACACGTATAGTAGTTCTTTTTGATCTGCTTACTAATTAGCAGTGCAAGTGATAATGTTGTCTCTGTATTTAAGCCAGTTTCCTGTTTAATTAGACCAAATTTCAACTTAGGTTTCATGTGTTTTTAAGGGTCTGCTTCCAGGGTTCATCAGTTTGGGATTGTGGAAATCTCTGTAAGTGTATGAGGTAGACAATAAATTAAATTTCAGTTGAGTTTGAAGGTTCCTCTTTTACTTTGTCACCTCTGTGAATAGTTTTGTCAGTAACAAAATTCCAAATGACTGAACCAAATGAAACAAACTGTAGGTGTGATCGCACTCTCAGTATCTGTCGAGTACCACCATTTCTACTACAGGCTATGGCTTTCTCTCACAACTGATCTCAGGAACATACACACCACAGAGGGGTGTCTTCCTCTAAGCCAGTCATTTGCAATAACATGGTAGGACGTGGCACTAACTGCAAAAACACAATTTTTATGCACTGGCTTTGCACCAAGTCTGGCAAGCCCGGGCTGTTGTGGTTTTTGTACCAGTCGTGAAAAGATACAGCAGAGCCCATTGTGGCACAAATGCACCTACGCTGGGCAGGGGGTGTCGGGGGAAAGGAAGCCAATTTTAGAAATTCAGAGGGCGTACAGGGAACCATGGGCTGGTGTGAAAAAGTCTAGTGTGTTCCTGGTTCGTGTTTCTCTCTCTCTAGCTGGGCTAATGTTTTTAGCTGAGTGAGCCATGACAGTTTTGTGGTTGTCACGACTGATGTCAATATTGTGTGGTTTTATGTGTGAATAATTACACACAACAGAGACTGGAAAGTAGAGGGAGGGTGTATAACTGGTGCATTAATTTGTCAGGATGTATGAGCATGACTCAGTTTGCAAAACTAAGGATTCCTTTTTTTTTGCCTTTATTAGATAACGCACAGTGAAAAGAGACATTAAAGTGGGGAGAGAGCTATAGGGGAAGACACGCAGGAAAGGGCCACGGGTGAACCTGGGTCATCCGCACCACAGGCAAATGTTATAAAAACTAAGATCTCTACAGTGTTTTATACCAGATTTAATTTGCTGATGTTAATGTTAATATAAAAACCTTTATGTGCATTCACAGTCAAGATTCCTTTTGATACATTCAGTTCAATTCAATTCAATTCAATTCAATTTTATTTATATCGAACCAAATTACAACAAACAGTCGCCTCAAGGCACTTTATATTGTAAGGTTAAAAACCCTACAATAATTATCGAGAATACCAACAATCAAGACGACCCCCTATGAGCAATCACTTGGCGACAGTGGGAAAGAAAAACTCCCTTTTAACAGGAAGAAACATCCGGCAGAACCAGGCTCAGTTAGGGGCAGTCATCTGCCGTGACCAGTTGGGGCTGAGGGGAGAGAGACAGGACAAACGACATGCTGCAAAGAGCCCAAGATTAATAATAACTAATGATTAAATGTGGACAATTGTGTAAACAGAGTAAAAAGAGGTGAATGGAAAGAAATACTCAGTGCATCATAGGAACCCCCCAGCAGCTTTATCAAAAATATAAGTTTTAAGCTTAATCTTAAAAATAGAGAGAGTTTCTGTCTCCTGAATCCAAACTGGGAGCTGGTTCCACAGAAGAGAGGCCTGAAAGCTGAAGGCTCCGCCTCCCATTCTACTCTTAAGTATGCTAGAAAGCACAAGTAAGCCTGCAGTCTCATTGAACTGCCTGAGAGAAATGAACACTTCTGCCATTGTAATGTATTTTGCTGCTAAAGTGCTCATCTAAGTCATGCTAAAACATAGTTTATGTTAACATTTCAATCAGTGAATTTGTAAATAGCCTCACTCCAAGAAATATTACCCGAGAGCATTTTTACTGTTTTGCTCAAGCAATGACCATGATGTAAAATTCATACTTTTACCTAATTCCTACCCTGTGGCCTGCAAATCCCTAAATATGATGCAAAATTCTTTAGTTTTTAATTTTGGGTTGGAAAAATGTGAAGGTGGACCTTTTATTAATTCAAAGATTAATTTGCTAACACCATTCAAGTCCTGATACAAAGCTCTCTTATGCCATGTTTCCATTAGTCAGTGCAGCTCCACCTGAATCATAACAGTTTGTAGGTATTTCCATTAGTACCTGGTACCAGGTATCAGGTACTTTTTAGTACCCACTCAGCCAAGGTTCCAAGCAATCCGAGGCGATCTGAAAATGTGACGAGGACGAACAACATGCCACTGATTGGCCAGGGGGTGTCGTCACTAGGTGAGTCATAAGACCGACTGCTTCATCAGAATCAATCGCACCATTTTTAAAACCCGACAGCAAGACAATGGAGGCACGCAAAGCACGGGGATGCTCAGTTGAATACCTGGACCGACAGTGTGCGGCAGTTTTGCAACAAGAGAGCCATCTGAAATGTGCACACAGCATACATATTTTAACCCTATACTGCCGGGCAATCGCCACTGAAGCACCCATTACCTGCCCCTACTAGCCGTGAACAGCTGGTTAACACTGAGCACTGAAGCGGCTGTCAAAGGAACTTTGAATTACTGTAATTATGCTACCGTTTGTCCTATCGGAGTTTCTGAAAGCTGAGAAACTGCACTTCACACCCAACATAGGGTTATTACGGTAATTGTTGCTGGAAGTATGCGAACAGCGGAACCTTTGAAGTACACTGAGTCGATGACACCATGTTCAGCAGTATAGGGTTAATACTTACCAATGATAACTTTCATTACCATTAAAACATTGTACGGGGGACTTATGCATAATGACGACAGTAAACTGGCATCAGCTATGTTAGCTTGCCTCTATCTCATCCATTGTTGTGTTGTGTTTTGAGTTGCGTACCAATATTGACTCCACCCACTGAGGTGGTCCTCAATTGCAATGGAAACAAAAAAAGACTGTGGTGAGTCGTGCTGCTTCGAGTCGACCCGCACTGAGTCAGTACTAATGGAAACGCGACATTAGTATGTAACACAGGTTTGGATCTCCATGAACCCAGTTGTTACTATAACCAGAAAGCATTCTTCTATTTAAAGTACTTGTAGAACCACAAAAAACAACACCAAACAGATGTAAAGTTGCAGAAAACTTTTTTTTTTTTTTCCATTTTGGCCACAGCGGCTTTTTGTTGCCAGTAGAGGGAGACAGGAAATGGAGGAAAGATACACGGGCAAACTGGCAACAGGCTGGGACTTGAACCTGCACCGCCCGCTCCGCAACGTATACGTGTGCTCGCTTGCTCCACCACTTAGTCACCTGGGTGCCGTAGAAAACCAACTTTAACAGCCTTTTTTTTTTTTTTAAATCTTCAGTGTTTGTATTTTTATTACTTTGCATCTGCCTGAATAAATTTTCCTCACCTTATACAATAGGTCGCTATAAAGATTGCCTACCATCTGGTTATTTCAGATTTGCAGCTGTCTTCCTGTAACAAATTTAATGAGCCACCAAGTGATTAAAATGCCCAGGATTTGGGGGATGGCCATCCAACAGCATGACATGTAGCATCATGATGGTTAATTGGAGGTTAGCCACCATGAAGCACAGGCCATATTAGACCATGTAAAGGTGTATTTACACGAAGCATGAATGTACTGAATCGACTAAGGGTTTATGTTACAATTAATGGATTCAAAATTTTCACACATATGTAAGGATTGTGACTGATACTCTGTAAATACTTATATTTTGAATAAAATGACTGACAAACAGGTGCAGCAGAACTAAAATGTCTAAAATTTTGAAATTAATGTTGTCATCTCTATTAATGTGATCAGTTTCATTATTTAATTAGTTTTCAGAAGCTAATCGTGCACCTACACATAAAATCATAGGGACGACTGACTGTACGGTCAAATAAAAGGAAGATACTAGAAAGGGAGTGGGTGTTATGAGTAGTATGCAGTATGTGTCCATTCATCCACGTGGTACGTAGGTGCATTTTGTATATGTGAGATTGCAATAGAGAACTCGCATTTAGAGGGTGATCTGTTCAGACAAGTGGTCCTGCACTACGGCTCAAGAACAGCATCAGTAGTTTTCAAGCTGACCCTGCTGTAGCCTGCGAGACTCCTCAACTCAGCCAGGCAGAAAGAAAAGAGATGAAGAATCCACATCAAGTCACAGGAGAGCTGATGGGAAAGTGATACACAGTGAGTGCCCTGGAGAACAATGGATCTCTGCTTGGCCTGTGGGCTGCTGGCAGGCTGATAGAGAGGTGATAGAAGAGACATAGACTGACTCATGTAGCTGAGTCTCATAAGAAGATGTGTGAGCGTGGCAATCCAAGCTGGCGTCTATATGTGGGAGGACAGGCTTTGCTTTCACGACCACTCCATCGTCTTTAAAAAAAAAAATGACAAGAAGTGGTTGCTAACTGGTGATGCACAAGCAGATGTTTCCATGTGATGATTGTAGTGGTTCAACGCATATGGAGTTTAAGACATAGGACCTTTAATATTTGATTCTGGAACTGTATCAGTTTCTAGTGTCACAATATCAGAATTATGTCTCTAAAACCAGATTTAAACAATTAGAGCTACCCAACTACTTAAATACTTTAACCCATGAGCAAAACCATGAAGCAACATCACTGCGTCACTGCTGTGATTTTTTTTTCCTGTGTCTCTCTCATCTCTGTAAGATAAATACATCCGTATCTTCCTCAGTTGGGATTCAGTTTGGGTTCTAGTGGGCTGCTACGTATGCTATGTTGGTTTTCCTCTCACAGAGATTTACTTTTTCCACCATGATTCGAACTGGAGTAACTGGCTTTGTTCTTCTACTGTGTAATCCTGAATATGGCAACATTTCCTGCTGAGAGTCAGTGCAAACTAGTAGAACAAAAAACTTCAACTTCACTTACTGAGTTTTCTGGAGTATTCAACTGCTTGACCGATTTAGTAGAGACTACCTTAATATTGTGTTTTTTTGTTTTGCAGCAATTGAGTTTCAGTGTTGCACATGCAATGTAACCATTGCATGTGCAAGGGCCTTTATCTGGGCCTTTATCTGTTTATAGACTCTACAGTGAAAACCTTACTTGATGGTGAAAAAGCTCTTCAAATGAGTGGAGACCCTGAGAAACTTGCAGTTATTAATGGTGTAGCTGGTGTTAGTCAGGACAATTTTCTTCCGATACATTTTCCCCACTTCAAAGTCCTAAAATAGACCAAAACATTTCAAACAATAAATACATGAACTCCTGTTTTTTTTTTTATTTTAACAAAAAAAAAAAAAATGTTCAATGGTACCTTGAAGTGGATGACCTCTGGTTTACTCCTGAATGGAGGCCCTTTTAACTCTTTTCCAAGAATTCTTTTAGCACTCATGTTGGGCTTTCCACTCGTCATTGGAGGTTCTTCTCGCCTTACATTTGTTTGCACCATAGCAGTCTTCTGATTGGGGATCTTCTGTAACCACACAAGGAAGCAACAGCTGCTGATTTTTAATAATCTACTATAAAATACTTCAGGATTCAGTCTAACATATTTAGCATACTGCATGGCTAACACGTTTTTCCAATGTCAGCCATTAAAATGGACATCTAATATCTTAAGGTCGATATATAGACAGATTAGTGCTGATATGTCAATATCATCACACATATATGCTGATAAAATATATCTGAGGTTATTTTAATATATAGGCTAATATATAGACATATAGGCTCCAGTTTCTCCCGCCACCAAAAACATGCTAAGTCAATTCTCCCGTCACCATGCCCTTGGCCATATGCTTAAAGCTGGAATACTGGCTGCACTAATAGTTAGGATGGATTAAATGAAGGGAATGAGTTTCTCTGTGACGATTAATAAAGGATATCTTACCAATACTTGATTTTCAGCAGTGGTACTTAGTAAATACTGTCACAATCTTCTAAAAATAGTGTACTAGCTTTATTACAAATGATATCCCCCCCACCAACATAAGCGGATAAGTGGAAGAAAATGGATGGATGGACGGATATCATTTTGGATTCAGATTTTGGTGTCAAAGACAAAGTACTTCTTTGATTCCTTGCTTTGAGAAATATTACATTCTTGCAGTTCCACTGTCATTTATCAAGAGGCAAAGTTTTCATGTTGTGTTATGTGAGGAAAAGCTGATGAGCAAACTGTGAAAAGCATTTTAATTTATCTACATTACATCTATCTGCAACACTGTGTGGCTTTGTCTTATTCAGCATTTTGTAGTTTTATTCCTGCCATGTTTTATTGTGTATTGTAGAGCCCTTTTATGACTTTGTCAGAAAGTGAAGTGTTGACATTTAAATCACCGTTCTCCCCCTCATGAATCATCTCATTAGCTCTGTTATATTGCTCTGCTCTGCTGTTGTGCTGGCTATGACTGTGGTGAGAAGTAGCCTTTGATGAGGGCATCAGTCTGATCTGTACTTTAGGAGGAGAGATCACTTCCACTCGGCTTGTCGCTTGCTCAGACCTCCGAGCTGCAATGCTGTGCTCACTCTGGACTCAGAGGCACCAGCACAATGAGAAGTGATGTCTGTCGCCCCACATTTAGAGAGCGCCGGGACGCCAGATTAGACGGAGAGGAGTCTCACCTTCATGCCAATAAGCTAGTGTAGAAACTCTCACCTTTACCTTCAACTGCCATGGAGCAGTCTCATAATTTTCACTATAGACCAATTCTGATATGGTCAACTATTACCTACGGTGTTGGCTGGAAAGCCTTGTAATTGGTTAAGTAGAAATGGAAAAAAATTGGATAGCGTTCTCTCTAATGTGACTAATCACATTAAGGCTTTCAGAATCATTATTAATTCCATGAGTAATATTTACTAAGTCTTCAAAAAGAGCTCTTCCTCATTCCCTTGGCACTGAGGCCTGACTGTTGACTTTTTACACAGAGTTGACCTGATGTATGTTGTATGGCAGCTCTTTTCACCTGCCAGAAATAAGTTTCACTGTGACCATGTGGAGTTTCATGTAATTCCTGCAACAAATCCCAGCAGTCTAATGTACATGCTCCCACCATCTAGCAGGAGTCTCCAAGCGTAGTATTTAGAATAATGGCACGCCTGCTGAATGGTACATGATTTATGGATGTTTAAATTTAGCAGCTTGCATGGGTTTGCTTTTGGTCGGCTGCTGTTTCAGTGAACCTTGTTGTGTTGGTTCCAGAGCCCAGAGAATTCAGGCTCAGCCAGGCTGTCAGTGTGGATCTGGTGGTCCACTTTCTCCTCGCTGTCCTCAGTTTCCTCCAGGTCCTCAGCATCAGAGCAAGCTGGTGATGCTAATGAGCTGCTGGTGTCACCTAAATCTCTGATCTGCTGGACAAATACACACACAAACAAACATGATGCATTATACATGCTCAAATGTCCTTTTAATAGTCATTTCATAAATGGCATCTCAGATCTCAGATTCCTCTCACAATTATGTCTCTCTCCTCAGTGGCTGATGGGGGAATGGGATCCAGGTAGTATGCGAGCTTCTCACTTGCCCTCCTCAGAGATGGGAACTTGTCAGTAGTTGAGGGTTTGGGCAGCAGTGCCTGCTTCTTCTGCTTCTTATTTATCAGTTGTTCCTCCTGAAGGATCTTCGAAACAATCTCCACTCTTTTTGACTTCTGACTCTCGTCAAATTCCCTGAGAAGGGCAAATCAACAACACTGCATTATCCTGAAATGGGGTCATGCATTCCTCAGCACACAGTGAGAGAAAACACCCACACGTTGCTGCATGGAGTGGGAGTGGAGGACTTGTGTGTGGGAGAGGAGAGGAGAGGAGAGGAGAGGAGAGGAGAGGAGAGGAGAGGAGAGGAGAGGAGAGGAGAGAGGACATACCCTTCTTTTCTTTTTATCTCCTGCTGTTGTTTCTGCAGGTGCATATGTTTGATACTGTTGATGCCTTGGGCCTGCAGGGATTCTCTCAGTTGTCTTTGTTGCTGTTCTTTCTTCTGGGCGTTTGCTCTGGCTCTGTTTTGTTGGACCCGTAAATTCTCCTAAGGAAACAATGACGGATGAATAAAGCTGTATTTGGCCCTGTGCGGCTTTAGGATCGAATTGATTGTTTGACATTTTCTCTTCAGATATACAGTACAATTTGCCTTGAGTCGTATGTTGAATTAGAAAATACGGCAACAAACAAAAAGATGAGACATATGCTGTTCTCTTGCTTACTTGGGTTGCTTCTATGTTCGTTTTCAGCGACTGCACAGCCTCTATCCTCTTTTCCAGTAACTCCCGGTTCTGCTTCTCCCTCTCAGCCTCTTGCTGATGCATCCTGAATGAAACGGGGACACATGCTAAGCACGCAAATGTCAAATACAGTACAGAGAGAAAACGCTATAATTTATTCGCATTAAAACCCAGAGGTTGAGCCAAGTGTACATCTGTGGCACAATAAGTAGTACAAGAGGACAGAAATGAATTCAGCTTATAGGTCATAAATGCTTAAAAAAATCTTTTTAAAAATGTATAACTTCATTTTTGACAGGTTAAATAACTTTTTAGACCAACTGGTCAATGAAGTTCAAAAGTGTCATGAGAAATTGTTTTTTTTCTTTTTCTTCCTTCTTTTTTCTCTTTCCCTTCTTTTTCTTCTTTATTTTATTTTATTTTTTTAAGTACTAGTTTATGTTTGCACATTATTTTCAGCCACAGATAAATGCATATTTGATAAGCCTACATACATTTGTATGTACAGTTTATACAGAACTTAGTCAAAATTGTGTGTTTATAGTGGAAATGACGTGTCCACAAGGTCAATTGTTGTGGCTTATTGCTGTTTTTCATAGTTTTTGGCTTTCCAGGTAACAGCTGTTTCTTTGTAGTCCTCGCTCACATGAACAAATAATAAAATACAGAATCACTTCCTTTGAATTGGACCCTGAGTTGGACTTGACTCCATTTCCACAATGGTTTCAGCCATGCTGAACACTGAGTAAACGATACTCAAATTTACATTTGTCCAATATCACGCAAGATTATTATACACCAGAACAGAATCGAATGGCTTTAGGATTGAGTGATTTTTTTCTTTTTTAGAAACATTAAGATTTTAATAGATTTTTTTCTGCTCAGATCTGGCTTTCTGGTCCCTTTCAGCGAGATCACTAACGTAATGAATCTGAGCTCTTTCAAGTGTCATGTCTACCCTGCTTGTAAAACAATTTGCCAGTATGACTGAATGATCAATAGGACGTGTCAGCTCTCCAGTGAGTCCTCTGAGATAATTCACATCTTCGTCTTACCTCTTTGACCCTGTTTATTGGTTTAAAAGCTGATTACCTTTTAATGGTCTGTTTCAAGTACTTGGCAGCTATTTTACGGCTTGCCCGGCCCTCTTCGATCTTCTTCTGACATTCCGTCTCCTCTTTCTTTAGCAGGGCTGCCTTTTTACTATCAGAACAGAATCACAGACACTTAAACACAGCGCATAATCATCACATGGATATTTCTGGTTTTTGATAGAGGCATCTCATAAAAATAATCACACACTTGAAATAAAAGAGTTACACAGGGACAAAAATGTCGCTACAAGAAGCATTTCACTCAGGTTATGTGCAATGCATCACACTTAGTTATTCATATAGTGACAAATCATTTTGAATTTTCTATGCATAATAAGAATACAAAGTTAGGAAAAAACAAGCATTCAGAAGGTAAATATGGCTGTTTTCCATACTCCCTCAGATTCTTCATCTTGTGTTGCAGGTTCTGGCTGGTTTTCCTCTCCCGCTGCATCCTTGCTGCTGCCTTCTGGGCTTTAAGAACCTGGAAGAGCTGCTCCTCTTCCTGCACCTCCTGTCGGAGCAAGGAGCACCTGCCAAGCTCAACTTCCACCTCACTCAGCTCCAGTCTTAGGAACAAGGACAAATGCATGCAGACGGAATAAATGGATGGAAAAACTCTAAAAGCACCAAGTATCCGTACAGTCAATCAACAAACATAGCATGGTAGGTAATGGGATTTTGCAGATGCAGCCACTTAGAATTACCACCCTCCCGAGCCAGCTGACACCCGAGTGCCACCCAGTTTTCTGCCAGTTTTCAGCTGTTAGGAGTCCCCCATCCTTCTCCTGGACCATACCTACTTTAAACTATAAACAAGACCCTTTCATTCAATGGCAGTGTGTCATCAAGAGGTGGCACTTCTTTACCAAAACTTTGGATTGTAGAGTTTCAGACTGTTTTGACAGTTTTCATACTGATTTTTGTTTTTCACCCACTGAAATATAGTCATTACAAGCTGCTGATCAAATTTTGAAAATGTAAAATAGATGGACAAAACTTTATAGGTAGTTTGACCTTTCAGACATTTTGCACTGCAACTCACTAAAACTATTGCTAGCAAACACTTCCTCATTTGTTCATTTCAATCATATCTGATAAAGAACAAAAGAAAAAATTTAAAAAAAAGAAACAAAAATGGTATGCAAACAAGTCCAAGAACAGATTTGCTGGGTTATTACTTGTTTAGACTTCTGCTTGATTTGTGGCTCTGACCTACATTTTTCCATCATGTTACTGCTTAATATTTTTTATTCACTCTATACATTTCTTTAAACTGCAGAACCAGCTGTCTGAGAGATGAGCTTAAACCTGGTTGTAGGATTCTTTAAAAAAAACTGTAAACCTGCACTGAAACCATTACAGGATGTGATTTCCCTCAAGAAAAACCCACGGCTCCTAACAGCAGAATGCGAAAGGATTCCTTCTAGATTTTACACGCAGAAAAATTGTTTACAGCCTCTAATACTGTATCGAGTAACCAGGCTTTATGTCTAAAAGGTGCACTGAAAAAAAAAACCCCACAAGGGTCTGCAGACCTGTGGGTGTTTTTACTCAGATATCACTGAAATGCTGAAATACAATCCACAAAGACCAGTTAGGAAAATATATCTTGAGTTTGAAGCTTCATCAGACACCCAAACACAGCAAAGAAGTTCAGTTATACCCTGATGAGTGTAAACAGCAGCAGTGTTCTTGCTACAAAATAATCTCCCGCCCTCTGTGTCTGCTCTCAGTGTCGAGGCAGCGGTCTAATTGAGGCAAATAAGGGTGCTGCCCTTTTCAAACAGAACTAATGCCTGTTAGAAGAAGAAGAAGATCTATTTTCCTCTTGGACTCACTCTAGTTGCTTCAGCCCAGTGCTGATGTAGCCCTCGAGCTCCTCCTCGCTCTGCAGCCTTTCACCTAGATGCCTATGCTGGGCACGCAACCGAAACAAAGCCACACTGACAAATTTTAAAGAGAAAGAAAACAAGTTTAGACAAAATAAAAGCATCAATCTAAAGTACAGACCACTCAGTTTATTTTAAACTCACCTGTTGTCTGTCACTTTCTGTTGTTCTATCTCTCTCTCCAAGTTATCCCTCTGCTCCAACAAAGTTTGAATATTCTGTCGGCAGAGTTTTAGCTTTTCTCTGCACAAGATAAAGAAGACAAGCTGCAGTGCTGACATAGAGAAACACCAAAACTGTGAACATTTTCAAGGCAGTTAAAGTGGAATGTGCTCAGAGCACCAGGCTAATGGATTTCCTTGAGGCCACTGCAACAACAGGGAGGTAATTCTGTCGCCTAACAAGGTAATCTAATGACGATATTGGAAAGCTGAGAGTGGACACACTCCGCAACAGCTTTGAATTGCCCAATGTTCCTTTTGCAGTCTAATGGTGTGCGACACAACAATCTGCGACGGCTGCAAAAGGCTGTCATAAAAAGAAAATTGTGGCACATGGTACGACAAGCGCTGCAGATTGGCTGAAAGATAGGTGCGCTTAGGTTCCATTAAACGCACGTTTAATGTGGCTGTAGCATAACTTCACACTGACCATTGATGCTTCGTGCTAAAGGAAGATGACAGACATTTTCCATGGAACTGCATCACAGTTCATCAGGTGCTCAATGGCTCATGGTGCAGACAAATAAAATAAGTGAAGAAAAGTGGGGAGCGAGGACATTATGAGAAATGTTCTCTCCGCAGCTGGAATGATTTCCTGCAGATTGCGGAATCAGTTGGTACAGAAATGATCGGCCTTGTGGGAGGACCAAAGGAAAGTGGAGTAACACAGGGAATTTTTTTATTTTTTAAAGACTGAGCAACAGCTTGTGTTTTTCTTTAATTCTCACAAAACAAGCTTTTCGACTGGTACTGGTTTCTGTAGAGTCTAGAAAGGCTCACAAAAATCTATCTAGGTAAGAAGCTTCTGCAGCTCTAGAGGTCTGTCGGTGCCAAGTTCAGACCTGGCTTTCAGCACGTCATGCTCCTTCCGTTGGTGAAAGCAGTCCAGCTGGTCAAGGTTTCGTCTCAGCTTGAACATCCGTGCTGTCTCGGCATAACTCCTCTTACCACTGTCAGCCATAACCGCAAGGTCACCGTCACCATCGCCTTCACCGCCATCCTCTCTTGGGGCAGATGTAGAATGACGTTTAGAAAAGGCTCCTTATGTGATACAATCTAATTCACAGAGTGACTGCATGTATTGAGGTATATGATGTAGCAAACTTTTAATTAACACAGGAATAAAAAACACGAAATTGAACTTTATTGTTTTTTGTCTACAATGCACACAAAGATAACAAGATTGAGGATTAACACGGGCATTTTAATTTAACTGTCTAACTGTTCACAAAAAATAAGAAATACCCACTCAGACAATTCTTCCAACCAGTCCAAATCAGCAGGAAGGTCTGGATCTTCAGCTTTAAAGGACTCATCACCAGGAACATCTGAAATATATGAGCGTATCCCAGTCTCTTAAACCTAAGACTGTTTTATGCATGTGTAGTTATGGATTAAGTAACACAGGTAAGCCTCATTTTGCAAACTACAGGAAGCAACAGGAACTGTCATTCACCTTCAGTGTCCTCACGTGGGCTGAGGTGGACATCCAGCGGTCCACACCTGTCAGACGGGCTTCTCCTGTCTTCTACGTCCATTTCACCTTATTTATGAACGACAAAGGTACACAACACTCAACAAGCCTTAAAGGTTTAACAAAACCTTTAACTTAAGTTAACGCGAAGTCGCTCGCTGAATTATTTTCTAATAGTTTGGAAGGGTTAGGTCATAATTCCGCAGTGTCACTGTGACATTTCTACCAAGGAACATAACATTCAATAACCGTAATGATATTTCTAAAAGAAAACTGGCGTGTCCTTTATTTATTAGTTGAGCTAGCTTGAAAAGCAAGAAACTTGGGCCACCTAATGCTAAAATAATGCAGTGTTTGGGCTGTGTCAGACTTACAATAAAAAAAAAAAAATTTGCAAAGCTGTTACCTTCTTTTTCTTCCTTTTTTAAAGCTCGGCTTTCTTTCTCTTTTCTCAGACAGCCTCTCAATATTACTTTTTCTCCGAGCATGTTTGCTACTGTTTCCAAGGAAACGTGACGCGAGGGGCGGAGTCTAACCACCCCCGAACCTCCCGGGTCCGACAAATACTACCCACCGGTGGCAAAACAGCAACGAAATTTATCCCGGAAAGGCTCAAATACAAGCTCATCCGGTTTGGCGTTGTGTAGCAATGAATAGGAGACGATCACAGACGTTATAAGAGTACGTCTAGATTTTAATTTATCAGGAAAACATCTGTAATGTGGTCTTTTGTGGGTGCTGCTGTCCTTCACTCGTCTCATTCACACTACTGATTATAAAGATTTTCTAATCGAAAGTGACTCTTGCTTTCCTTCTTTCAGCAATGCATCTTGCCTTTCACTGTTTTATTTCCCTGGCCTGACATCAGTCGAGAAGCCAGAGAGCGGAAAAAATCTCAGCTGATTCAGAGAGAATGATAAATCCCTGTTATGCAAAATCTTTTGTCAAGCATGCACAACCCCATGTGATATACACCGGAAAAAGGCATATATTTCTGGTTGATGAGTGGCTTATTACACTAGCACAAGCCTTCTTTTTCTATGTGGCATTGAATTTTCATTGATCTCATTATCATTTTTGAAGAGGAGGGAGAAATGTATGTTTTACTGTATGGCCTGCTGAAGTCATGTGACAGGCTTAGAGGAATATTTTTTATTACCGTACTGTAAGAGACCTGATAAATAAATAGTGCGAGGATTCGTGCACTATAAGGGTGCATGACTGTGATGTATGGGAGGCAGACTTTTTTGGTTTGTTTTTTCAAGATAAAGTAACTGCACTAGAAACAGGGGGCTCAGCTGATATAAAGAATGGCTCAACAGGAGAAAAACAGAAAGATAAGATGGAAAAAAATACATGATGGTGAAAAGAGGAATGAGAAGGAATTTGTGGATAAGACGCACTGAAAATGCAGTGACAATAAATGCACTACTCTGTGTACCATAGTCCAATATTTTCACATCAGAAGACCTTGCAGTTCCAAATTCAAGAGGAGAGCCCAGGCGGTGGCAGGGTGGTATAAATCCACTGCGACTGGTCTTGTTAACCTTTAAGGGGTGGGTGACAATAAACAGAAGCACCCACTGAGGGAAAGAGCTTGAAAATAATGCAGTTAAAAACTTTGATCATATCAAAATGAACAATGACATCCACAAAAACAACATCATCAACAATTTATTAACCAGATCCAGATTCAGGAAGAATGTGATGAACATTTGATTGCATAGATTAGTTCAACTCTATTTAGTTGGACTCCATGCCCCCTTAAATAGACCACATTTGCAGTAGCTGCTTTGCTTAACGAGACCCGTTAATCTACTTTCAGGTGTTTTCCAGGCATTTTTATACATTTGATAGTTTAAAGTAGGAATGACAGGAAAGAGGAGGGGGAATGAGAGATGAGGACTGCCGTACAATGCAGGAATCCTTCTCCCTAACATCCCTACACTCTTAATATGACTTTTCTGTCGATTAATGTACTGATATTTTATCTAATCTCAACCTAGTTGCTTTAGAGGCTAAATCTCTTGAAACTGTGGCCTTTGATTGCTCACACCAGAAAGTGTTTGATCCCTCAGAAAGAGTCTGATCTTATGTGCTATAGGAAAGAAGTGTATAACAGTCTGGGGTGGAGCCGTGGACGTGAAAGTGACTCAATGTAGGCCTATTTCACTAGGAACCTAGCAACCCATGTGCAGGTTCTGGAGGGTGAGTTCCTGAAGCACCAATCCAAATGGCACACACACACCTGTAAAGCTTTAAAAGCTCAGTTTGCAACATGGCAAACAGAGCATATGCTTAGATGTGCACTACGGGGAAGTATTTTTTATTTTTTATAATGGGGGAAGGCCCCTGCACACTTTGGGCCCCACTGGGCACCCCCAGCGTTGTTCTTGTTCAGCAGAAACAATTACAACTTTATTTGAGCCACTAATTACCGAATGGAGATGAGTCAAATGTGTCAAAGATTACATAATATATTGAAGTCCAATGCTCGTGAAGCCTTCCTGCACCCCCCGCCTTCTGTGGCCAGATTCAATCTGACGTTTAGAGGCCAAGCGACGGAGGGATCGACAGATTAGTGAGTCAGTCTCTCTCTCTCTCTCTCTCTCTCTCTGTCTCCCTTTTCCCCTCTTACTCCGTCTCTCTCCATCTCTCCCTCCCTCACTCGCTTTCTGCGCTGTTGGTGGATGACAGGCGGCGGCGGTGGTGGATCGGCTCCTTGTTTCGGTTGGACCGGGAGTTGTTTTTTTTTTGTTCGTTTTGTCTTGTTTTTTTGTTTTTTTCTTAGGCGCACTCTGCTCTTGTGCGCTCCTGGACGCAGCGCAATCGGGGAGCTCACCATGGGGTCACCATCACCTTCACCTTCAGCGCCACACTTTACTTTCTTTTCCACGGCGCTGGATCAGAACAAGAGCGCAATAAAAGAATAATAATATTAATAATAGTAAACTCCTGTGGGCGTCATCGCCGAATTACATTGCGGGGAAACTTTTTTCTAACATTACATATATATTAATCTAACAGCGTGTGGAATGGAGATCCCAACTTTCCTCCTTTCGAGTCTCGCTCTGCTCTTCGTCGGAGGGGATATTTTCACCAGGTGAGATCAGCCATGCTTTTTCACTACACGCAGGTGTCTGATGCGCTTCTGAGTGCGGAGCGCTCGGAATATTCAGGACGAAGTTAGGCGTAAATTTAAAGTCAAATCATAAATTATAGTAAAAAAAAAGATCGAATTTAAATTGATGGAACATGGAACGCACTATAACACACATTTGTGTGGATAGGAGAATGTTCCCCCCGTTTAAAGCAATAAACCGAGCCTCTTCGTGATTCAAAATCGCATGCCAGTTTAAATATTGCTTGTTGTGCAACCTCCTCCCACGACTCGACGTTAGCAAAACTGACGTTCACGTTTACTCACGGATAAACTGACTTTTCCGTGCGTTACTGCTACATGCTTATATAAAGCTACTTCTACACCCACAATATGAAGCCTGCCTTCTTCTCAGTTTTGCCACGGTCAAATGAACCCGATGACACCATTTGCATAATGCATATATGCATATTAAAAAGTGATTGTTTTCTACCCCCTCCCCGGAGTTGAATACCAGCTGAGTGGGTGCGTTTTTTGCGTGGCAGATAATGTCACCAACCTCCAGGGGGTGACATTATCTGCCACCTAAGGGGTCAAATACGTCAGATGATGCAGGCCTCATACTGTAACAAACAGACTGCATTTAAATAGAATATCATGCAGATGCTCAATTTGGGCATTTACAAAAGAGAAAAGCGTGCAGGTGCTGCTGGTAGCTTCCCTGAGGTAGGATTATTACAGATTGTGCATAATAAGCTAAAAAGTCTTAAAAATTATCCAGTCGTATTCAGAGGGGGAGAGAGTGAAGAGTGAGATTGATTTTTCTTTCTAATTTCAACCATTTGAACGGATTTAAAAAGGTTGTCATGTTAAAATCTTCCGACGTGACTCTCAGGATAAATTACCCTCTTACAGTGATTTCTTGCAAACAGCCTCAGGCCAGATCTTGTCTAAACTAGATTTTAGTGCTTTGTTTTCAATAGAGCCCTACATTAGTGTGCACAGAATTTCCTTAAGCTTTCATAAGCATTAAACTTATGGGATAATCAGCATCTACTACTGATCCCCGGTTTCCCAAAGCTTACAGTACTTGCTTCTGAGTGCTTCCACACTTAAAAGTGGAAAGGGTGAATCTCCCTTAAGCTTTGAGGGAAATTTGGGAAAATCACCTCTATTGTCCCTCTTGGCTGTTCACCAGTAGAGGGAGTAATAGCTATTGTAATTGGATTTTCCTGCCTCTAGTCACTGCTGTTATTATTTTGTTCTCAGTACAATGCAGAGTGTGGGCTTTTTCTTGCACCTCATTATGTGTCATTTCTCTCTCTTTTCTGCTTTCTCTCTCTCTCTCTCTCTCTCTCTCTCTCTCTCTCTCTCACACACACACACACACACACACACACACACACACACACACATTGCTGTTCTGCCTCGCTGAAAAAACACTGCACACCGTTTTCCTTCCTCACTCCTGCTCTGCACAGAATCACCCTGATTCTCTTTTTAGCTCCTCATTTATCCATTTCACAAAAGTTGCTTAGCTAAGTTGCGCCTCGCCACCTTTGGTGTTGCATGAATTTAGCAGTTTTTTTCTTTCCAGCTGAAGTGTCACTTACCCTTCACTTTACTGAGTACAATCTGCAGCATCTAAATGGACTGTATAATATCTGCAATAGAGGAGGACTGGACTAGAAAACATACTGTTGCCTAGCAGAGATAAGCACCATCTTTTGGTCATCACTGGGCCAAGATGAAAATGTCTTGATGTGCTAATTATTAAAAAGAGAGCCAGATATGTGTTGATCCATCCCTTAAAATGCTCCCTAACAAATGCATTGCTTGCTTTAGCTGCAAAAATCTATCATGCCTAATCTTTTTAGGGAACATCTTAGCCTTTGTAGAAGAGCTAACCAATATTTTTTGACTTGTTTTTAAAGATTTAGGTTTTCAGTGGGCTTGGATCAAAGAGCAACAAAAAGGCCGGGAATACAGAACGCGTTAAGAAAGGGATGAACACAATTACCGAATGTATAATTATATAGTTTTCTGGAAGTGTTGCATGACAGTTGAAACGTTTATGGCTACAAATTGAAGATTTATTTATTTGTTTATTTTATAGTAGGCTTATTATTGAAAATCAGTATACCTGCCATGATAGGCAATGCTTGTTTTGTTCCAGTGTGGGAAACTTTAAGGGCACTGCACAGAACTGACATTCATACAAAGTGGCAGGCACTTAGTATACTGCACTACACAGCTGAGATGATTTCAAACACAGGCTAAAGCCTTTTCATTAGATTTTGTCACTTTGAAAAAGGATTAATGTGTTTTAGTCTTTTTGTGCTGGGAGCAAAGATGTGACTAATATAATAACAATGGCTCTGTTGTATGTATGTGTGTCATTAGTCATGTTATTAATTACACCCGTGCTTCTCCTGCATCCATTGTCCACAGTGGGTTTTTACCATAGTGGCCAAAGATCATGTTTTTCAAAATAAATTCAACTAGAAAGATCAACTAAACTCTGACTAGTTCTCATTCATGCAACATTTTGATCCGACACTGAGAAAACAAGCAAAAAAAGAAAAAAAGAAAAGTAAACTCAAAACCATAAATGTGTTTAACTCAATTTCTTATATTCCCTGTAAGCTGCACAACAGCATAAGCTTCCAGTGGTTTACCGTTGATAAGAATTTACTGTGAAGCAGCAGCTAGATAAAGTGTTGAGTCTGCAGTGTTAATATAATTAGACTTCATTCAGCTCTGATTGCAGCAGATAAGTCAGCAGCGAGTCACAAAGACGGGAACATAAATCAGAGCTCTAACCAGGACAGACTCCCGTGACGTGCAGGTGCTACTAAAGATAGCTGAACATACTGACGCAGCTGCCAGATTAAACATAATATTTTCATGCATGTCACTGTGGTTATCACCAGCTGACTGGGAGTTGAAAGGAGAGTCGTGATTGCAGGCTACAACAGTAATATCTCAAAAAACATATTAAGTCCAGTAAAGCAAAACTTACGAAAGAAATGAGGACCAAAACAGATTAAAGTGGATCTATAGTGCTTTCCATTTTCTACTGTTTATACTGTTTATCGTGGAGGATTCTCATATTAAGTTGCAAATAATGAAGTGTATGCAAAAATGAGCCCTGTGAGCGAAAACTTCAGGCTTGTGCCTGGCTGTGAGCACAGAAGCGCCACCCACCCGTGTTCAAACTTTCTGTTTGCGAGGGGGAGCCGATCATAAGAAAGCTGGCTTAAAGGGAGGATAAAGGGAGCTAAAATCGTTCGTTTCAGACAGGGGATGAACTGAGGGGCTGCGCCAAGGTCCAGTGTGGTCCAGTATGAGACAAATAAGGATTATTTTGACTTAGTTTACTGAACTCCAAGAATAAAATGATAGATCCTGTTATAAGCATATCAGGCGTCCTTTAAAGAGGGCCTTTGTTGTAAAAGAATTAATACTTAACACAGATAGGACAAGCTACTAACTTGCAAGCCTCCTGGGATAAATGCTGGATTACTGACAGAGTAAAATTGACCCTGAAGCCTATTTGGGTGCAAAACCTTTGGGACTTGATTCCTGAACTCTTTAAGAGCCCCATTGTGTCAAACGTAGACTAAAATATGCAGAGTGTAAGGGGTGTGGGGTCAGTGTGTTCCCGGGGCTCCACTGCAGGTTAACCTGGCCCTGCACAGGAGCTAAGCTTGACAAATGCTTATAATCTTATTGTATTTTGATGACTAGTCCAGTGTTTAGCTTATAGCACAAATGGGAAGAGAATTCAAGTATTATGATTGAACTCTTCAGAAGGACAAGAGGAGGAGGTCACTCCCCGCCTTGTTTTCATGTGGACATGTAGTTTAGCAGCAGTTGGCTGCAATTGCTTCATGCAGGAGGATTTAATCTCAACATTTCATGATCTTTTTGGCTTGTCACACTTGCCCTTCAAACCCCACACTCAGGTGAAACCCTTGTCCTTACTAATCCGCATGAGAGGCTGACTCAGCGGATAAATCCCTCCCACCATCCCGAGAGGACGTTTTCCAGTAACACAGTGTTTTGATCGTGTTCCTCCAGCTGCATGATCTCGCTCCAAAGCCGGACTCTGCACTGGCTGTGGGGTGAAGTGATTCGGGCACACCTCAGTGCCTTCCACTAGAAGCCTCCTACTTGATTTTTGTTGACACACCGCACGCAAATGGGTGAAAGAAACAGTTCAGGACAGTTTTGCTGGTTTCATTAATTTCTTGATGACTACATGTAATGTATTTATTAGTTTGTTGTTTTTCAGTAATTAAAACAAAATGTCCTTTATAAGCACATTCGGCCTGAGCGTACAGAAGCTGCAGCTTAAAAGCAAGAAAGAAAAAAAAAAGAAATTGTCATTTTTCATGTGCTCTGGACGCCAGTGCGCGACAGTATGTTCTGTGCATTCTGCAGTTCATTCAATTATAATATTCGAGCCATGCGTCAAAATGATTGGCTTTGTCTAATTCAGTGGTGGAGTGATGCGTGACAACATGATGCTTGATGAAAGCTAGTCAGTGACAAATTATCCAAGTTTGGAGATGCTCTGGGTCTTCAGGCTCTCTAAAATAGCACAGGATATTCACTGACCTGAACACGAGCCCTGCAGCAGTTTCCATTCGGATAAGGACCTCTCTAACAACCGCTCTGTACGGTATGATCATCCCACAGACTCCATCATAGTGTTTTTTTTTCTTCATTTTGTTTTTTATCAGAGCAGAGACAGAAGTCCTTTGCTTAGAGACACCATTATGTAACTAGAATATCTGGGTTCATACCTCTGAACTGCTAACGGCTCCTTGAGCAATACATTGAATCCCTCCCAGCTGTTTTGTAGCCGACCTCCGAGCTTCCTCCAGAGGAAGGAGGGCCCGACATGTCTTGTTTTCAGTGAGAAGAAGAAGAAGAAGAAGAAAGAGCCCCAGACTCACAGATTGTGTAATACAGGAGTGACGCGTACTTGATCAGACTCTCTCAAGCCTTTTCTGGGAGAGGCGCTTTGCACCATAAATAAACAAAAACTGCATCGTACTTTTTTGATTTAAATAAGATTTGGTCTAAGAAACAAACAAAAAAACATTGAAATCAACTTCAACTCTAGACCATAATAAGGAAGAAGATGAAGTCAAAGATAAAAAAAAATACAGCTAAATAAAAAGGTTTTGCATTTTGAGGTAGTATCTTGTCTATGCTTTAATAATCACTGGGGGTTAAAGCAGGCCGGAACAATCTGCAATCTTTACACAACATGGTGTTGAATTATGTTTTTGTTAATTTTACCTTTTATGCTAGCTTTCAGCAGTGTGGGGGGTTAGAAATCATCCACACAGGTCATGAAACATGTTTATAACTTGTCAAATTCAGTTGGCTGGATTCACAAAGAGCAGTGACATCAGAGCAGCAGCAAAGAAACACTAAGAAAAATCTTTAACTTATATCCAAGTAAGTCTTTTCCCCATGCTGCACAGCTACACCTGAACCTAGGTTTCCCCACCTGCCAAATCCCATTTTAATCCTTCAGAATCACAGCAATCCTGCGGCCACTTTGAGGCCAGCCCTGCCTAAAGTTGAAGTGATGTTGCTTTTTACCATCATAATGAAGATATGGTTTTAATGATACAATTATTTGTAAGATTTCAAAATGCTCAGTGATATGCAAATGCTCACTGACAATGTATTCCATTTGTTCTCCTACAATATTCACTCATAATGCATAAACCATGATTAATGGTGAGAGTCAGTCTGAGCGCTCAGCACAGGTTAAGTTCTTAAAAAGTCTTTGGGTATGCAGATTTGTGTAGTTTAGTTTTTGGCCACTTGAGCCACCGTGAAGTAATTCATTTATACGTTTGTGCACTTCATTCAATCACACTCAGCAACACAAAGGTTTATTAGTATAGAAATATAGGAGGATTGTGAGGATAAACAGGAACAAAGAAGAACAACAAATCCAAGTTTTTTTTTAAAATGTTCACCTTGTATTTTTAATATATACATTTGTGTTACAAAATAAAAGTACAGGAAGAAATGGGGCACTCTAGAACACAATTAAGACTGTCAAACATTATTAGGGTGCAAATCTAGTCAATAAAACATCTGTTGTGCTGCATGGAGGAGCAGCACAGACCCTTAATTATTACTGTTAATGTGGCGCGAAAGCACAGAGAAACCCACACCCATAAATTTGAAGCAGCTGTTTAGTAATTTAACTATTTATTTATTTATGTTTTGCTGAGATTTATTTGATTCAAATTTCAATGCTACTCATTCCACACAGAGCCAATAAACACAGTGACGATCAGGGCACTGTAATCTGGAGTTTATCGATCAGAGTGAGTATATGGCACTAATTAGGGTTGGTAGTGTGTGCTGTGTGTTACATTCACAAAAAAGACACCATAAATTTGAGTGAAGCTGCTGCTCTTTGTTTTTCATCTCCCCAACTGTTTGATGTTAGCTCACAAACAGACGGCAGTTCCAGGCCCTGAGAGAGGCGTTTAATGAAAGTGAACTGCAGAAGGATTAGGAGCGTCTGCGAACGCACACCCTCTCAGCTGCCTGTCATGGATGGAGGGGTGGGAAAATGAAGAGGCGCGAGTGCTCAGTGAATCTTCAGAGAAAGCAATCAAGTGTTCAGACCTGCGCGTCTTTTAACAGAATACATTTCTTTCTCTTTGGAGAGCTCGGAGAGGAAGTGAAGTCATGTTTTTCCTCAAACAAACGCATCAGTTTGCAGAGAAGGAGAACATTTGGTGTCAAGAGATCAGCGTTTAGCCAAAGCAATAATTGGTGGCATTTTAAACTCCTATTTTGCAAGTTTGAAATTTTTAATATATATAAATAAATATATAAAAAATCAGTAATGCTAGATTTATTCAGTCGATAAAAGCTTTTAGCATCTGCCAGGATTTTGGACCCTTGGGTTAACAGTTCTTCGCATGTGTTTGGAGTAAATCGAAGCAGAGCTGCACATGAGCAGCTGCCATCATATAAAATTGATCAAAACTGTGACAAAAAATGTCATGCCACATTTACATACAACTCCATCGTAGTTAACATTCGCAGTTCTGTGGAACTGAAACATAATAAAAGCTTTTAAAAAGAAAGCGGGGCCTGTAACACTATAAATACTACAGTTAATCCCTGTAAAATGAATGTTAAATTGCAATAAATAGAGTTATATTACAGGATTTGTCCCCACCAGACTGATATACAGTTCCACCCACTTTCTCCTCTCCAGACAGAGGTCTGTTTGACCTTGGTGTGTTAACAAATCACTTGAAGGAAAAGCTCTTTATGTCTAGATTTAGAAACTCCCAATTAGGGAAGAAATCCAGGAGTCACTTAGTGATTAATTAATTCACTCACTGCTCCCATTTTTTCAAACCCGACAGTGATTGCCAGACTAAAAATACATCTGCCTCTGCAAAATAGATCCAGAGAAAAAATGGTAATGCCACGGCAGAAATATTTCACTCTTCTTCTTCTTCTCCTTCTCCTTTTTTTAAATTTAATAATCACTTAACGGGTGAACAGTTTCCGGCTGTTTGGAATAATGCTTTGCTCTCCAGCATGTTGACTTTCTTCAAATGTCAGCCTGATTTCAAAGGTCAGCTCACGGCTTTTCATTGTCAAACAGTCTGAACACCTTCCATCGAGCCGCCATGAGGCCCATTTCCCTGTCAATACCCCCACCAGCCTATGTGACTAAAAAGTGCTTATAATCGCACCAAATTATTCAAGACAGATTTGTTTCTAACATTTGAGCCTTCTCCGTGTGTTTATCTGATGGAGAGGCCTGACAAAGCTATGCCTGTTTTCAGCGTGAACTTCTGATTTTAAACTGCCCTGTCGTATCCGTGCAGATATCTGAGCATGAGCTCAGTGTTTCAGAATACAAAACTGCCACCTGGTGGTATCTGAGCTGTGCTGCTCTCATGAAATCCCACACAGAGGCTGCTGCTGCTGCTCTCAGTGTTCTAGCTGTGTGCCCTTTAGGCAGCCCTTCGTGATTTCTGGAGCCTCAAAACAGACGATAGCTTTAAATGTTGTTGTTATTCCGCTCCTGACACACACACGCACAGAGGTGACAGTGCACACGGGCTGTTTGAATTGAGGAGGACACAAAACAATGGGTGCACAAAAGGTATATTATTTAGAATACAAAAAGTCTGTGGTGTGATGTGAGTCTCCCTTTCAGTGAAAAACAGCGACTTAGAGGTTTGTGGAGTGAGGCACAGCATGTTGTTTATTATGCGCCGTGTGGAATCTGAAGCTGCGCTGTTAGATTTGGATCTGCTGTCAGACTCCTTGTGGACAAAGGCACGCTGCAGAAACACGACTGAAGAAAAATATGCCAGCCAGGCTTTAATCAGTGTGGCTTTTGAATGCAGAAACAAGCACAGATTTATTTAATTTTTTTTGAAAGGACACCACTGAGAGTTGTAATTTTGTGCTGACATCCAGCGTCTCTGACATTCAGAATTGAATCATTTCCATGCAAAGAGAAAACAAAAACACAAAGGACAAGCTGCTTTGGTGAAAATAAATGACCAAATAACTGCACACGCTACTCTTAATGTTTGGGTGGAATCTTAAGAAAATGTAATTTCCTAAATTAGCCATGAATAATTCAAATGATGCAAGAGAGTTTTAGAAAACATGTAATTAATAAATGTTGTGCTTTGTTTTCATCTTTTCTACAAGCACATGCTGACAACTTATATGACTAAAAATCATAATTAAAGTGAAGTTCCCTTCTATTTCTTGAATAAATACCATCTTCAAAGTGGCACCAGTCTTTTCTAAAAGCCATAAATTACAAGTAAAAGGCGTAGCCTGTGTGGACGACTTCATAGAGATTTTTCAGCTCCCTCAGCCTTTTCCTCCTGTCTTTTTCCCCTTTGTTTTGTTTTTTTACAATGCAAATGTATTGTTTGCTTTAATCTCTGTAATCCACCCACCCACAAAAATGGCACACAGTGGTAGATTATTGGCTGCTCTTTAGCCTCCATTGGGGCCCCTTTTATTACATCAAATGCTAATGTTTTTCCTCTTATACAGTTGAACAGTAAAGCCTGACGATTTGTCAGCTGGCCGATATTATCAGTTGATATTATCTATTTGGCAGTCTATCGATATCTGCATTAATGAAGGCCAATAAATAAAAATTAATAAAGCAAATAAGAAATGGGAGAAACACCCTTCAACCATGTAAGGAGTGTTGACAGTTTGTGCAGAGTTTGTCCCCAGGGGGCACTCTGCAGCTTCTCTGTTGACAACACAGGCGATTGGAATTCCACAGGAACGCCTGATCCGAGCAGAATCTGGCAGAGCGTGAATGAGTAAATAAACTGCAAACGTAGTTTTAGGGGTAATTTATTGGAATAGCAGATTTTTGAATCAACACATATCTGTATTAGTACTGAAAATCCTTTTATTGGTCGGGCTCGATTGAACTGTATTATTTACGGGATAGCCAACGGCTAACATTAGTTCCTTTCAAACGTGCACTCTCTCCCCTCAATCTGACAGATTCTGAACATTTCAGCTTCATGTCTGGATGCACAGCCTGGTTCTTCATGAAAATTTCATCCCTTTTCACTATTCCCAATTCAGAAACTCTCTGAAGCACATGCAGAGATGTACAGAAGAAGACAAAGATTATAATAACAATAGCAGAGACAATTAGACAAATGCAGTACTGTGCAAAAAACTCGAGCCTCATCTCATTTCTTTATATTTTGCTGCCAAGGAGCCAGACTTTCTAGTGATAGTTAAAGTGGTCTTGAGCAGTAGTGATCCAGGCTTTCTAAAGGTTTTCTTTGGTCATTGTTTGTTTTTTCACTCATTTTCAGTCCGGTCCTTCTACCTAATGTTTTTTTTTTTTTTTTGCTTGTTAACCCCCAGCATATTTCAGCATGGTGTTTCCTTAAAAATTTTGAGGAAACTAGAAGAGTGGAAGACATGACAGGCCTAAAAAAACTATCTACAGCAGATGACCAGTATCTGAAAGTCATGTCATTAAGAAATAGGAAAAAACCTGCAAAGCCCTCACACAGAACCTGAGAGATGCATCTGGCCCTGCTGTTCACTGGAGCCTCAACAGAAATAGTCTCATTGGAAGGGTGGCTGTCAAAAAAACATTATTAAGGCAGAAAAGGCTGAGGTATGCCAAATTACACAAGAACTGGACTGAAAATCAGTGGCAACAGGTCTGATGGAGCGGTGAATCCACTTTTGAAAATTTTGGTTCAAATCATCATCAATATGTACAGTGGAGGTCAGGAGAGAGGTATAACAGTGTCTACAGCCATCTGTAAAAGGCTCTGTCATGGGATCCACCGTATAATACCATCTGGATAGCATCCAATTGACCGCAGCTTTGTTTATAGTATGACGATGATCCCAAACACAGTATCAATGCAGTAGAAGCATAGCTGGACAGAAACACTATCAGTCATAGATTGGCCTCCCTAGAGTGTGTGTGTTGGAGAATAAAGGTGGTCACAGCAAATATTGACTTTCAAGCTTCTTAGAATTGTACAAGCTCTGATTTTTCCTTAAATACTGTATTTCCATGTATGGTTGTAAGTGTTTCAACAGATTCCTGCATCTATTTCCCATTTTCCTAGCAAAATATAAAGAAACGAGGAGTGGTTGAAGACTTTTACACAGTAATGCTCTCTGTCACTTACACTAATGTAAATGTGATCCGTGTCTGAATTACTTTAACAACATGATGAACCCTGCAATGTTATGTATGTTTGAAAACATAGTTACTCTGTCAGATTTTGAGACGTGCTTTTATGTATGTTTCTAACTCTGTCTGAAGTCCCGGCAGGTTTTTCCTGTGGACGTGTGACAGGGCGACCACTGAAGGCTGCTGTGTTTGTCTCCTTTAGGGCCATGCTGAGTGACATTGGGGACTATGTAGGTACAGACATTGAAATATCCTGGTTACCTAATCTGGATGATTTAATGAAGGGCTATGCCAGAAATTTTCGCCCTGGGATAGGAGGTGAGTATGAGATCTACTACTTGTGGCATTGGGTTACATTTCACCACCTCACATTTACAGCCATCCTTAGCATCACCCAATCGAAGTCCTGAGTGCAGGAGCATGGCTGTTTGCACTTCGTCTTCCAATTCCATTATCCTGAGAGGCGCCTTTGGTTTGGCTTTTCTTGTAAAACATTAAAACAAGGCTCTGTTTACCTCATACAAATACCTGTGCTGGCTCTTCAATTTGTTAAGGCACACACACACACACACACACACACACACACACACACACACACACACACACACACACACACACACACACACACACAAAACATTTACAAAAGGGTGTTGCCCTTAAAGGACAAACTGGAGAGGAGCGGTGGCACACACATTGTGCAATGCTCTGGAGAATTTGCTAAGAATGGCTGCAAAATGTGAAACATCCAATGACCACAGCAATAGATTTCTCAGTCTCACAGCTTAACTCAGCTGAGCAAAGGTGAAAATGTGGGGCAAGAGTGCTGCTGTCACCACACACATACCACCCAGTGCATGATACAGACCATCATAATGCAACATCATGTGGTCCCTGCTTTCCTATTTATGTATCATTTTAATGTGCTGAAAATGAAAGCTAAAATGCAAGGTCACCAGGGAGTCATGTCTGTTATTTTGAGGTAGTTCCCTTCGTTCAACTCTCTTAATATGGATATATTAATATAATATAATATTAATATAATTTGTAAAAATAGTTCAAAAACTGATCACTTTTATTCAAAAAAATGTTTTTCCTTTGCATAAAATTATGTTATTTTCATACTTTTAGCAATAGATATAAGAAAAACTGGTTGTTTCATCTGCAAATATCCATAAATCACACCGTGTTATGGACACCATTTTAACAGTAAGGGCAGAATTCTTATTTATTGCTGCAGTGGGAGTCTTTTTAAAATCATTTAACTCACATAATATAATGTAAAATAATAATATTATATACCAATAATCTCACCTTTTCCCACTGTATACATCAGTATGTGCTGCCAAGGTTTCCAGAGTACAACACTATGTTAATTTGAATCTATTTGTATAACGTTAAAGATAACCAAATGGAGTGGCATGAAACAAAATCAGTGCCACATTAAGATTGCATCATTTCTGTGGTCATGCTATAGATTGTGCTTCATTCTAATATGCACAAAAATATTTCCTATTATATTCACTAACCAGACTTTTATGAAGAATGCCTGTTTAACAAATGAAATCATCATCTGTGTACCTGCATCAGAGCATAGCATCACATCAACCTCTAAATGCACCCACTTACATAGGCATACAATAAACATACCATTGAAAACCTTTCCACACTCACTTGCATTCAGTGGGTAGGATGCAAATGACCAGAAATGGTATGGGGAGGTGTTGAATGATGGGGAATGATTCCTTAATGTTTAATATACTTTAAATAGCCTTTCTGTTCTGCATCAGTGAGTCCCCCTGTAGTTTCTGCCCTCTAGCATTCGATGACTGCTGCACGCTCCATGCTAATCATATGGCAAACTGTTGCGTGAATGCTACAGCGTATGTGTGTGTGTGTGTGTGTGTGTGTGTGTGTGTGTGAATGTTGGCAGAAGCTCTCTCTGTGCAAGTCCATGAAAGCCCGGTGTTGTTTATGAATACCCACTGTGTGATGTGCCACTTAGCATGGCTAAACTGGATAATGCTTAATCTCTATGCACTGTAGGAGCGTTTGAGATGTGGGAGGAAGGTGGGTGGGAGGAAAACAGATGGGTTATGGAGTTAAGATGGGAGGGCCCAGTATGGGAACCAGAATGGGTGTTTGAGATGGGGAGGGCAAAGGTTTGCCCTGTTTTCTCACCATTTCCTCTATAGGTCCACCCGTGAACGTGGCCATGGCTATCGAAGTGGCCAGCATTGACCACATCTCTGAAGCCAACATGGTAAAGAACACAGTCACTCTCTCCTTCTTTCTGCACTGAGATTCTTTATCATCACTTCACAACTGCCGCAAAGATCAAAGATTTACTATTTGCATAATCCTGACATATCCCACTTGAGGGTTTAAAAGTATTCAGTGTGAACATGTGTGACACATTGGTTGAGTTGTGAGATAATTTCATACTTTCACGGATTTTGTGAAATGAAAAAAAAAAAAAATTCAAATCCAACAGGGCAGTTCATGTTTGGCATGTGACTCTGATTTGATTTCAAGCAAAATATAATTTTTGTAACCTTGTAATGATGTGCTCTCAAATCTCGAATGAAAGATTTTAATCTCAAAAGACTTTTTTTTTTTTTTTTGCTTATCATCTGAAAAAAAGTCCAAAGTGTGGTGGCCATGAGAACACTGAAGCTTAAACACGCTGAAAAAGACCAAACACAAGCACGGACTGCACAGTATTCAGGAACAGGCTGCAAAGAGAGAAAATGAGTGCAGAAATATGCTGCGAGGACACATAAAACACAACTGGATACTGAAATGCTGCAGGTTACCAGCAGATAGCAGCAGTAATATCTGAATTATGCAAACAGAATATTGAAAAAAAAAGAAGCACCACAGCAGTCAGTCACTTAATGAGTCAGTATGGCATGTGTGTCCCAGCACTGTTTGCTTCTTTTTAGCCTCCTCTGAGAGGGATTCTGTTGTTTGATGCTGATTGCAGTATTTCAGTCTTTGGTTGTGTTTCCTGTATTTGTAGCCAAATCTGTGTTTGTGTGGGTCACCAGAGTGTTCAGGATGTTTTCTTTTTTATTTGGTTTTGTAAGAAGTTAAGTGCTGTTAGAGCCACCGCACCAAAGCTCGACAATTCTGGAGTGTTTGTGCACTTTAATTAGGCATTACATTCGTCATTAATTGAAGGACCACAATTTCTTCTTCCCTTTGGTGCGTCCTAGTGTCACACTGAGATTTATATATATATATATATATATATATATATATATATATATATATATATATATATATATGTATATATATATATATATATATATATATATTTTTATTTATTTACTTATATTTATTTGTTTATATATATATATATATATATATATTATTTATTTATTTATTTATTTATTTATTTTTTTTTATATATATATATATATATATATATATATATATATATATATATATATATATATATATATATATATATATATATATATATATTTTCCCAACAGGAATACACCATGACTGTGTTCCTGCGGCAGAGCTGGCACGATGATCGCCTGTCCTACAATCACACCAACAAGACTCTCGGCCTGGACAGTCGGTTCGTTGACAAGCTGTGGCTGCCCGACACTTTCATTGTTAACGCCAAGTCTGCTTGGTTTCACGATGTGACCGTGGAGAACAAGCTGATCCGCCTGCAGCCTAATGGAGTCATTCTATACAGCAGCCGGTATAAACAAACAGATTATTGTCTTTCCTTTCCTCTGCCTACAGAAAATTATCAGCCCACTCTGCAGTTTCCCTCTTAGACGTTTTCAGTGTCTGATGCAGGCTGTTTTGAGCAACAAAAAAAAAAGTCTCTGAAAAACACACTGCTATCCAACAATAAGCAAAACAGAGGCAAAGACATGAACTAAATGGACTTTTTTGCTTAAGAGTTGGATATTTATCCCAGGAGATAATTAATGAAACACTATTGAAAAACATACAACTATCAGAGAATAGAAAATTTGTTTCACTGGAAAGATGGTAGGTCTACGGTTTCTGATTGCTTGACTGTTTTGATTTGCTGTTTTGTTCCTAGAATCACTTCGACAGTGGCGTGTGATATGGACCTCACCAAGTATCCCATGGATGAGCAGGAGTGTATGCTGGACTTGGAAAGCTGTGAGTTGGGATGTAAATGTTCATTGTTTCACACGTTATTTTGGGTAAAAATGCTATTTCAGTTCATTGCTGAAATATTTTATTGTCTAAGCACAGTGACATTTATAAAAGGTTACAGTGTCTGTGGCAGGATTAAAATGCTAAACGCTCAGCAAACCTCACACTGCGTATCTTTGTTGGCTGCATGACTAAATGTCTGGATGTCATTTTTTCTCGTTCTAGATGGTTACTCCTCAGAGGACATTGTGTATCACTGGTCAGAGAGTCAGAGGCACATTCACGGCTTGGACAAATTAGAGCTTTCCCAGTTCACCATCACAGACTACCGCTTTGACACTGAGATGCTGAATTTCAAATCAGGTGAGCATCATTCTTGTTATGTTCTCTTTATTTATTTATTTTTGCCTCCAGGTGCCGTGGCTCACATTTGAAGAGCCCCTGTTTCACATATGATTTACTATGCGCTGATTTTGGACTTTGCTCGCCTCTTATGTTGGAGAACTCTACACATACTTTTTGAAGCATGACTTCTTTCAACCCTAGGCACTTCTGCGGTTATATTCTATTCATAGAAGGAATGGATCAAGACAGACTTGCTGCTGAGCCAGGCAGGAGATTTAGCAGATGACAGGAGTTGCTGCTGGGAAGATGCAGCTGCAACACCACTTTATGTGTTACATCTTGAAGTTGTGCCACTAGGGGCTAAAGTGAGGCAAAAGATGTTACCTAACATCAGAGCCTGCGAAGAACAATGGCTTCTTTATGATGAATAATTAGCATCTTTGGTTGAGCATTTTAAACAGCGTGACTTGTTGTCTGCTTCACAGCGGGACGGTTTCCGAGGCTCAGTCTTCGCTTCCAGCTGAGGCGTAATCGAGGCGTCTACATCATCCAGTCGTACATGCCTTCGATATTACTGGTCGCAATGTCCTGGGTGTCCTTTTGGATCAGCCAATCAGCAGTCCCGGCTCGTGTGTCCTTAGGTTGGTATTAATTGGATGGAGTTTTTTAAAATAAAGGTTGGTGTTAGTATTCAAAGGTTAAACCACGTGAATGACAGTTTCCTTTTATTATAGCTCTAATACTAGTAGGGGTTACAATCTGCTTGGTCAAGCAAAATAATACATTCTGGTTACAGACAGCTCATAACAGCCCATTTATGAACATGACAGGCACTGGTAGTAAAAGCAAAATAATGATTCTTTAAGTCACTTCTTGCACACATTTCTTCAGGTCTCACAGGCCTGAATATGACATCTTATTAGTGATATGGGAAAGTTAATCAAAAAAGATCCTTGTTCACAGACTTTACGTGTATCATGCAGCCTGGACTTCTGCTATGAAATCGGACTACATGAAAACCTTGAAATCACAAACTATCTTTGCAGTTTTTCAGAAAATTCCCCTCTGAATGGGATACCTGACTCAACCATTCCCTCTGCCTGCTCACTTTGAAATTTTGCTCAAAGAAACATTTTTTTTTGATGTAGCATGTGAGAAAGTCTCGTGGCAAATGCATACACCTGAAGGTGTTCTAAGTTCCCGCCCCTCTTGATGGTCCTATCTGGTTTTTTATGTGTTGGGCGGCTTGTTAACTTGCAGGTGCAATGAAGTTGTGTCCATCTCGTTTGATGTGCACACAGGGGACATCGCCACGCAGAAAACAGCTAGACAACTTGGTGGGCCAAAATGTATCAAAACTCTAAATTTATATGCAGGCCAAATTAAAAGTTGGTAAAGGATCAGATTTGGCCCTCCGGCATTGAATTTGAGTTTCATGTCCTCTCAAGACTAAAATGCTGCAGAATATGCCAACAGAATCACAGATGAGATGCAAACATTTTAGTTAAAGCAACACACTGGCGTGCAGCTCACAGCCTATATGGCTCACTATCAGTGCTTCGAGTCTACATGCATGCCTCTCTGTGAGGCTGTACTTGAATACTGCTTCACTGACAATGCTAATATGCTGATGTGTGTAATGTATATCATGCTCACAATCGTAGTTTAGTAAGCACACCTGAGCCCAATGAGACTGTTAGTTGTGGAAGAGTAACTCTGAGAATGACATGAATATATGAACTAAATATTTTTAAAATTCTGTCCACTTGTTCAGGCATTTCCATTAAAGCTAAAAATGTAAAGTTCATGGTGGTATTACAGAAAAAGTTAGGGAATCACCAAAATTGACCTGCTAGTGGTGATACCCTTATATCTGTTGAGACATTCCTGACAGACCTACAGTCGGACATCACCATCGAGAGCCCCACATCTGCAGAAACCTAATTTTTGCTTTGTTTTTTGTTCTTTCTGCAGGGATTACCACTGTTCTAACCATGACCACGCTGATGGTGAGCGCCCGCTCGTCCTTGCCCCGAGCATCAGCCATCAAGGCATTAGACGTCTACTTCTGGATCTGTTATGTGTTTGTGTTTGCGGCCCTCATTGAATACGCCTTTGCTCACTACAACGCTGACTACCGGCTCAAAGAGAAAGCCAAGGTCAAGGCCAACAAGCTCAGCTCTGAAGTGAGTATCGCTCTTTCGATCATTTCCGTCAGCTACTCCTGTCAGCAGACACGGCAACACAGAGCTTCGGGGGGTGGGGGTGTTGCTGGTAAATTGTGCACACCTCTTAAACATAGACCCAGGCCGGACTTCAAGCCTTGGTGCTGACAAGCATCCATCCCACTGACCTTCAGCAGGATATGAATCTGTATAGAGCATAATGGAAAAATAGATTATCGCCCCACAGGAAGTAATAGTGATTCTCATCATACTGACAGCTTCTTAAGTTGTTGGTGTTCATCATAACTGATGTAAGCCTTCAGAAAAACATCAGCTGCACCTTCTGTAAACCTATGACTTCAGAAATATATGTGCCAGAGCACGTGACAAGCGCAGTGAAGCGATTCAAACTGAATACCGCAGTGGTGTGATTGACAAAGTGAACAGATCGAGTTTATGTGAAACTACAGCAACAATCCTGAATGGAACAATCTTACTTGGTGAGCACTAGAGTCTGACTGATAAAGCATGTTTAATAATGATACCAATGCCGATATTTGGTGATTTAAAAATCAGATATTCCGATATATTGGCCAATATTTCTTTCAACACATTTTTATGTGTAGTTATTTATTTACTTGTTTGTCTCGCCCAACTGCTCGTGTCAGCTGGCTTTTGTGTTTGTGGCGTTCCAAATACCCGTGATACCAACACAGAAGCTCCAGAGTGCCCTCTAGTGGACAAACTATGCAACACCAGCAGTCAAAGAAACAGTTGAAGTGTGTTTCTCCTGTCTGTTCTTTACTTTTTAAATTTTAATTAATCGGCTGTTACAAATGCAGTTACTGATAGTTGAGCAAAAAGAACAAGAATATCGGCCCGCTGATGAATCAGTTAAGCTCTAGGGAGTAGAGTCTAATCAAAGCCAGAGGAAATGGCCAGAGTTTTGACAATAAAGCTACGTGAATGCAAAGTGACTGAATTGTCACTTTTGCCTGAACTGAAATAACAAATTTGATCAGAATAGAACTCTGTCAGGTAAACGCTTACACGCTTCTCTCCTCCCTCTCTCTCCACAGTCTATTGTAAAGAACGGCAAGCAGGCAATGGTTCTGTTTTCCCTGTCAGTCACCGGCATGAATCAGGGCGTGGTCATTTCCAGCCGCCAGGGTCGGACCCAGCGTTCCAGCAGTGAAATTCCCGGGGAAGGCGGCGCGGAGGAGACCGAGCCGAGGAGGAGAAGGTCCAGGCAACCGGAGGAGAGGGAGGAAGAGAAGAAGAAGTGCTGTTCCAAGTGTGTCTGCAAGCCTATTGATGCAGATACCATCGACATCTACGCCAGGGCTGTGTTTCCTTTCACTTTCGCCGTGGTGAACGTGATCTACTGGGTGGCGTACACAATGTGAAGAGGAGGCAGCCGGTCTGAGCGAATGGCTGCCATCCAGAGCTGTATATAAGAAACTGCTGGAGCTGTGCCACTTTAATGCTGGCAGACTGGTGCAGCAGAAATATACTGCAGCCTTCGGTAAAGACAAGAACTCTTCAGACAGAAGAAATTAAGTATAACGACCTGTGAATATAGAAATATGGTAATTAATGGAAGTACTTACAAGTTTGAAGAGGAATAAAATATATTTAAGTACAAACAGTGTTCTATAGGGGCAAAGGACTATTCTGCCTGTGGAAGTTCACATACAGTACACATTTAATACAGTTTAACTAACAATCAAGACTTCCACATCAACCTGCTATATAAGCTAACTCAACAGAAGACACCAGACCTCATGTCACTAAAACAGTCCTTTAAACAAATACAAATAAGCATACTTAGCTAGTCTAACTCAGAGCCACAATCACTGAACCGCTTGTTATCTCACAAGGCAAAAACACCACCCAGACAAGAGGATAACGAGATGGGGTGTACTGCTATTCTGCATGGCTGAGAGCTCATCCCATCCCCCACCCCCGTCATGCTACCCCCCCCCTTCTCCTTTGGTCCTCCACCCATTTTTTTCTGATTATTTTCACGTTTCGGACACCAACTGGAGTGTCTTATCTCCTTCTGCCAGTTCTGCCTGTTTCCTTGCCATTAAAGGACTTCCTCCACTACGTGTGTGTGTGTGTGTTTGTGTTTCTCTCTCCTGGCTACAAATAATCTCTTGAATGTTAAATCCACGTCAGTTAGGTATGTTTAAAAGAAGAAGGAGCCGCTTGAAATCCCTTCTGGCAGATTTTAACATGCATGATCTTCAAAATCAAAAAATATTTTAAGGGATTATGAATAATTAACCTGTCAATTATACTGTGCTCTATTAATAATTTCACACTCATGCCTGTCCTTTGTCTGAACTGGGAAATTGATTTCAAGAGACTCGTGGATGTGAAGGCACCACAGCGTCTTAGTTTTCATATTCAATCACTACATTATATACAAAATATTAGTGACTTACAGTTTGAGCATTTCAGCTGCTTGAATCAGAATGAAACTGCTCTGATTGAATTATTAGTAAAAAAGATGAAGAGCTCTGCTTCTCTGATGAAAAGTCCAAGGTGGAACCATCAACCAGTAACTCTCAATGTTGTAATCAGCTGTAACAGCAAAGTGTTGTGTACAGAGACTCTAGATAAAATATGGATGTACACTACTGTGCAGAAGTCTTGAGTCAGCCCTCATTTCTTAACATTTTGCTTCCAATCAGCCAGATTTTCTAGTAATTTTTGAAGTGCTCTTGAGCAATGGTTCTCCAGGCTTTCTGGAGGTCTTTCAAAGTTTTTCTTTGGACATTGTCTTCTTTTTCACTCACTGTCAGTGCAGTCCTTGCACCTGAACGTTTTCAGATGAATGTCCTTTTGCTTGTTAAGCCACCTAACACTGACCTATGAACCATTCAAGCATAAAAAAGGCACCTAACTCAAAGGAAGAGCCAGTGTTGTGTCAGTGTTTTGTGGCAGAAACACATAATTTGCTTCTATTTCTTTAGCTGAATCTACAAAAAATACCAAATAACACAATTTGACAGACATAAAACCAACAAGGTGATTCCCAAAACGCTATTAGCTGAAAACATCTCAACACAGTGTGCAGTGTGGCCTTTAAAAAATCAGGGTTTGGGACTGCATTTCAGCCAGTGTTGTTGTAGCTCTTGTCAGACTTGATGGAATTATGGCCACAGAAAATTACACTCAGATTTTGATCTACCATGCAATACCATCTGGAAAGTGTGTGATTGGCAGTGCTTCATTTTTCAGACCTCAACATTACTGAAGCAGTGTGGGATCATCCTGACAGAGAACAGAACAAAAGGCAGAAACATCCAAAGAAGAGCTTTGAATGTCCTTCAGGAAGCCTGGAGAACTATTCCTGAAGACTACTTAAATAAATTACAAGAAAGCTGCCTGAGAGAGTTCAGATTGTGTTGGAGAAACTATTTCACAGTATTATAGCTTTCCAATCTGAAACAAACGCACAGTCGCTCTCTATCTTAGCCCTCTATTGACTCACATGACTGCAGAAAAAAGTCTGGTTTTACAGGTGTAGGAAAATGATCCTGGGCTCCCCGGATCTATGATGCCAGCAAACGCTTTCTTGATGAGCTTAAGATCTAAAGCCTTACCGATTACAACATGACCTTCATTTTGTAAATGATGATCCCCACTGGTGTCCTGGAGGATGATAAAACAAGATATGCTTTACGGTGCAGCTAGATTTTGATTGGCGTGTTACCATGTAGTTCATTGTCTGAGCCGCCCCTCGCTCGTGACATCAAGTTTCAAAAAACTAAGATGGAAAACATTCAGCCCAAGGCCTCAAATGGTGATGTCCATCTTTTACTGGCGGTTTATACTGTGCTGCTCTGTTTTCTTCTTCATGCCAATGGCAGGTGAGGCTCTTGGATGTACAGTAACTAACATCCTGGGTTTCTGTGTTCAGTAGCATTGAGGATAACACTGAAAGGAAAACCTAAAATGGAAATGCAGAATGGGGAAAATATTTAAGCAGCCCATTCCTCTTTGCAGCTCTACTGTATGCTCCATCAGTCTGCAATGCATGTTCAGCTTGCCACATACACTATAGACATTCATAAAGCGGAATAAAAAAGCTTCAGGAAGTGTGTGAATTTCACTCATGTTTTGCAACAAGAGCAAGTTTCCCATTTGTGTTTTAGCTTTGATTTTGCGTGCGATCATGACACACAGAAAATTAGACTTCCATTCGGTAGGGACACGGCTCAAAGCTTCAATAATTGGTATTTTTATATTAATAATAACATGATCAAATTCAGTAATTATGAAAGACTCACACATATGTGAACAAAACCCACTTACTGTGAATTATCCATTGACTCTGAAATCAATCTCTCTGCTCAGTGGAGAATTTTAGAGTCTTTTTCATCTCATTATTTTAAAAAATTAGTTCAGGGAAAATTATTAGGTGCCATACGGTGCCTTATATACAGGCATCGTATGGCATCTACTCAGACCCAACCGATAAAGCTGACAACTGGTTGGTGAATACATTGGAGCTTTTAGCAGCTTCAGAGGCAAATATTTTGGAAAGAGATGGTAGATATTATAAACAGCTTGAACAGAGAATGAATGTGAGATTTAATGATGATGATGAAACGCCAAGTGGTGCTAATGTCAAAACAATAGCTTCCTCAGCCCCCGAACAGACAAAAACAACCAAGTGCTGCAGGTTTAAAAATGCCTCATTGGCAGGGAAGAGCAATCTCCTCTCTGTGATGATTGTCAGTCAGCTGTCTTTGCTTCACTTCAGTAGTTTAGTAGATTGACGTTCCTGGACAGCTTCCACCCACACAGCATCCGCATTCTGATGCAACCGCAGTAACATACCCACACACTCCTGCAGTTGCTTGTTCAGAGGCCCATCAGCATCTCCTTTTCCTCTTGTTGCTCCATGTTTTTGTGTGCACAGAGGCCATGGAGTGGGGCAATTATCAGGACCGGCAGTGCGGCTGCGGCGCAGGCATGGGTGGGAGCGGGGCAGGGCTGTGTGCTGTCTGAACAGGGAGCGCGACAGGCTGGCTTCTCCCAAGGAGATAACTTTGTTCTGGGCCAGGAGAGATGACATCATGACGGATGGCAATGAAGATGTGGGCGCAAGGGGCAGGAAATGTTATCTCACATGATGGCACCGAGGGCACAGAGGCGCACACATGCACACAAACACTTGCAGATCACACTAACGCTCACTGATACTCCAGTGGACTCGAACAGTAGTCACTCCCCACTGAACACACATGCAAACACACAGGAAAACACACCTCTGACATGTCCAGTCTTCCAGGGAGTCTGGGAGGTGGCTGTCATTTAAAAGGCAAAAAATCAGACATATAGGGCAGGTCACTGTGGGTGACTGTTGTGTTATTGTCACTTTCCACTGCACAGCAACTGAAAGCTTTTGGAAAATACACCAAAGAAACTCAACAAGGAGCCAGATTATACTGTAGGTTTGTACTGCATGCAACTGCACCATACATATTGCATGAGTTTTTTTTTTGCAATTTGCTTGTGAAAGGGTTGATACTGGGTGTGAGAGAGGGCTAAGTTCTTAGCCAGAATGAGACCAGGTGATTTGGCATGGATCTTAATAACTGCAAAACCAGGGTGCTCCCATTTTGGCACCACTTTCAAGCCATCAGGATAATCTACATCGATTCAGGGATCAAATTCAAGCAAACCCATGCAAAGCCTCTGGGAGTCCTTTAATACTGACTGCAGATCAGTTTGTCTAACTCTTCTTTACTAATCACTGCTTGCTTTGATTTCCCCCTCCTGCTAACTAACTGACAGCGTGGACTGTTTGCACACTAACACATCGTGCAGTAGTTGCTGATAATGAAGATTGAACTCGGTGATGATGAGCAATGATGTGGGGCGGTCATGTGGCTTCTTTTCACAAATTTTTTATTGTAAACTCAATTTTTAAATGATCCATTCTTTGATCGCCAGAAACAATGCAGGACCATAATTTTATCTAGAAATGCAATAATAATGTAAAAACAACGCTACAGTAGGTTTGAAACAACATTAAGGACTTCTAGTTGTAAAACTTGCAAACGCTGTAAGTTAAAAAAAAAATCATATAAATTTCTTTTGATCAGAGTGCTGATTTGCTCTTTCCTTTACAACCCCTTTTTATACTGTGTATCATTTCATGTTATATCCAAATTAATAGTAGGATTTTTTTCAGTATTTATTTTTAGGAAGTTCTAAAGCCTAAGGGGGCGATTGGACCTCTTTTTGTTTCTTGAAGATGTCTCACCTCTTATCCGAAAGAACTGAAGAAGCCTTTTGGATGAGAAGTGAAATGTCTTCAAGAAACAAAAAGAGGTCTAGTTGCTCTTTTTTTCAAGCTCCAGAGACTACTATGACGTGGATGACTGAGAACCTACACGGACAAATCTACCTAAACCCACTTTACAAAATTCCTCTGTAGATTTTAATACCAAGTTATCATAATAACTAACAGTGATTGTTATTAAGACTGATGATGTGTAATAAAGTTATCTTCTCTGCAGGTTTTCTCTGGTGCATGATGTGTCGCCTCCTCAATGTCTTGCTAGCGTTGCTGAGTCGCTTCCTGTTTGCTGTCCACGGGGTGGTGACAGTGTGGCGTGTGGTGGCTGTTAAAGGGGAGCCACTCTATTGGCTACTGTTGACAGGCGTAGCTCTGTTGGGTGTGGAAATGGCTATCACTCTGAAATGCACCCGCAATGCAGAGTGGAAATGGTAACACTATAACACAAAGCATATTTGACATGATTTTACTTTCTGTGCAACACACTCAGGATCAGACAGTCATCAGGCTTCGTCCTTCGAGGACAGCAAATGACAGTTATTGAACCATAGACTGTACTTGAAAGATGGAAGTGCATCTAAATGGAAGTGAAGCCTTTGCTGAAGCTCTTTTTTAATGGTGAATGGGGGGGGTAAAAAAACCTCTGGTTTGTTAGGAAGTGACCCTAACTTCAGTAAAAACTTTCCTGAAGATTTTACCATCTCAATTGTTAGTTTCAAATCTTATTTAACATAAGATTGTCCTTGCTTTGTAAATTATGGTCCATTTAGAGCAAAAAAGTATAAATTACAGAGGAGACTCAGGGCATGGATGATTGATTGACAAGTTGCTACCATACAGAGTGGGGAAACAATGACTTGATCTCCTGCTGAATTAATAAGTTTGCTCACCTACATAGAATTAAACAGTCTCTAATTTTTATGATTTTTTTCATTTCATTGGAGAGACAGAATATCAATCAATATCATCAATATCAATCAGAAAAACTCATTATATAAAAGTTATAAATTCCTTTCCATGGCATTGAGTGAACTTAAGACAGACCTTAACATGTGCCTTCTTGAGCAGGGGGACCTTGCGGGTGCTGCAAGATTTCAATCCATTACAGTGTACTGTGTTACCAATGGTGTTTTCAGTGACTGTGGTCCCAACTACCTTCAGATCATTAACAAGCTCTACCTGTGTATTCACAAGCTCTTTCCATTAAACTGAAAGTATTACAAAAATGAGAGACTACTCATTTCTATACAAGTGAGCAAACTTACAAATTCAGCAGGGGATCAAATAATCATCTCCTCCACTGCATGAGTGTGCAGTGTCAGATCCACCCATCATGGATAATCAAATCTTAACTTGAGGCTTCCAAGAGGAAGTCCAGTGGCAAACAGTCTGTATGAAAAAACCACCCGGAGAGATCGTTAATAATAAGAATTATTTCTCTGTCTTAGTTTTGATTGTCAATATTTTTGTGCAATAAATTAGGAACTCTAAACCAGATGTTAGCCCCTCCCCTCCCTTTTTAAATGGAGAGGATGTGGACTGAGATGTTGTAGGCAGACTTTGTAAACTCTTTTGTGTTCGGGAGTAAATAACTCCTGAACTTGTAACTGTGAACACTTTACAACCCATCTGCCTGAGGCTGTGAGAGGCAGCTTCTGTAAGGCCTGCAATAGTCTCTCTGCCACTAAAGTCTCTGTTATCATCTGCAGCTCTTTCTCTCTTTCACTGTCTATCAAAGACAAACATATTCCTCTGCTGTATTACTGCTGTCTTTTACTGAACTGATATTGTGAGTCTGCCATCACATCAATGTCACACCCTCTCCTACCCACTCATGGAGTAAATGCTACCTTCTGGCTTGAGCCATTTCTGATCAGCAAGCTTTCTATTTGAAAAAAAGAGAGAGAGAGGGAAAAAAAACACAAACTGACGTCAAATGAGCATTTAGTGTCACACCTCATTCAACACCAAGCTATGTCTTATTCAAAAGCCCCGACACACACGAACTGAACATCGTCAGACGCAAGCTTTCTTCAGGCCGCTCTCTTTCTCACTGAGTCTTACTTTGAAGTTCTGTCCTCATGGAGAAGGCTTTGCACTGTCAAGTGGGATTTGCATATATGATGAGAATAATTGCCTGTCTGAAATTTGATGCTTCCTATGGGGAAAAAAGGGACTCTTTCTTCTTTAGTGGGTGGCAAAAAAAAAAAAAAGGAAGCAAATTGCTATAAATAACCTAACCCCCTCTTTCCCTCTCCTTTGGTGATCCTCTTTTAGGTTCTCCCCCATGGTTTTCCTGTACCTCAGTACTGTCGTCCCATCCATTTGGTTTCTGGAGCTGAGCCTGCTACAGTCCAAGCTGCCTTTCAACAATTCCTCAGGCCACGAGCTTCATTTGCTGGCTCACATCCCGATCTCAGTGGTGGGCGTCCCACCAACAAAACTGCCCTGCCCGCCTCACCCTCCATGCAGCCACATTAAAGCAACACCTGATATCAGATAAGATTTAAATCTAGCAAGGGGGTGGATAAACTATTAGTTGCAGGAAATCTGTAATAGACGCATTGAGATGAAGTCCAGATAGGCTCCTGCTTGAAAAATTCTTAGATCTCTCCCCTTGTGAGATGGTCTTAGTGAAGTTTCTTTCATGTAGGATTTGGGAGCTTTTTGCCCCTTGGCTGTACTCAAGGCTGGGTGGCAGCTTTTGAAACATGAAGACGTAGTGTTTTGGGAACATTGTAGAATATCAAGGGGGGCTTTCAGGATGAACTTAATGAACCTTGACACAAAACATTCAACTTATATTAAAACTAAGAGGGGATGCCTGGTATAGATGGTAACTGTTATTGATTATTCATGAACAAATGGTTGAGCAAAAAGATTTCAAATAAGAAACTAATATATTCCTTTGAACCTTTGCAAACACTTTCAATGTGACTGGACTTCTGCTGTTTTATTTATCCAGGGAATTAAGGATCTGGACCCAGAGAACTGGGTAGCTGGCCTGGAGCAGACCATGCTCATAGTCTTGGTGCTGGGTCGCTGGCTAATGCCCAAGGGCGACATGTCACGTGACCAACTCTCACAGCTTCTCATGGTCAACGTGGGGCTGGGTGCTGACATCCTGGACATCTTTGACACCTTCAAGGAGCCTGAAGTCAAAACCAACCAGGCAGTTGTCATCATTGGCTTGGCCCTCTTCTCTTGGGCACTCATGCAATTTCCTTTGGTTCTCACTCAGACGCAGCCCCAAAAGAGCGGTCCCTTCTGCTGCCCTGAAGCTCCGCCCTCATTCACCTCCTGCTGCTCCAGTGAAGTCTGGAGCTTACTGCTCACAGTGGGACTCCAAGATGGCCCATTCCTGCTCTACCGGATCTACCTCATGGTGCAAGAGCAGGTCCTCAACCAGCTCATGATTTTCTTCACTTGCAAGAATATCCTCATTGTGCTTTTGGAGCTCTACAGAATATTTGTGGTGCAGTGTGAGCAGCAGGTATCAGGATTGGAGAGGTGTGCTGCTCTGGTGCTCCAGTGTCAAGCCCAGGGGGGCAGTGAGGAGGAGGAGGTGGAAGAAGAAATGGGTAAAGATGAGTGTTGTGAAGAGCAGAGCTGTCATATAGACATGAAGAAGGGGACAGAGAGGGAGGAAGATCAGAGAGGTGTCCAGGTAAAGAAAGGCTCAAAATGCCGTGAGGCATGACTCCAGCCCCCAGGAGGAGCTTTCACCAAGAGAGAAGTCTATACCCATCTGCCATCTCTTACATCTCAGCCTTGTTCAGAGACAGTCTCAGCTCTCTGGAGGTTCAGTGACTAGAAACGGAGCACAAGAAAAGAGAATAAGTCCCCATTGAAAAGATCAGAGATGAATTTATGCAACTCCCTTTGATAAAAGTGGTGTTTCCGTCACAGGAGGTTTCTCTCCTCAAGAAAATCAGCTCCACAGAACTGTCAATCTCTTTAATAATATGAAGGCAGCAACAAGGTAGCTGAAACGAGATGAATACAGCTGGGTGCTTTACAGTTCAACAAACTGGTTTGAATAAACAATATTGTGGAACAGCATGATTGCATTGTGAGATGAGGATGGTGCTCATGGCATTCAATGTTATTAAAAAATTTTTTTTTTTAAATTTGATAATATGTCTTTTTTAGTTAATGAACATTTTCTAATAAAGCTATTTTAGAAAAGCACCGTGCCGTTTGTTTTGTTCTGCTATGAAACATCCAAGATTAATCAAAGACATCTCGTCGTGAGTCTTGACAGACAGTAAAGGTCAGATACTAAAGTGAATATTTTTTTTCCCCACTTAAACCTGAAATGGGATGTTACTGGTGAAAAAAAATAAAAGAAAAAAGTCGTAACTAAGTAAAAACAAGGACTCCCAAGATCACAACCAGCAATCACCAAATCGCCTAAGTGGGGGGAAAAGCAGGGCTGTATAATATAATGGCCTATGTTACAAGCATTGTCAAACAAAATACTGCAGTATCTTTTTTCTTTCTTTTTTTTTTTTTACAAAGAACAAAGTAAAACAGAAATTAAAACAACACTTTCACAATGTGGGATGGGATTGTAGTGAGGCTTTCCTGCAGTTCACCTAACAGCAGAGAGCTTGATGAGAATTTTCTCCAACCGTGTTAGGAGGATACAGGACCTATGCCGGGGGGGAATGCTTCCCAACTCAACGGCGGTCATCACCAGCGTTGCTGGTTGGGTCCTCGATTGTACGGTGCACGCTGACGCATCACTCTCATGTTACGGTATTTGGACACAATACTGTAACTTTTTCTGAACACCGGTCTCTGATTTGGAAAAGGACGCGGCACCAAGCTCTCCTTGTAAAAACAAAACAAAAAACAAACAATGAATTCAAGAAACCGTTACTAAGAACGAATGCTTCTTTTCCAGAGGAAGAGATGATCTCTGAACTTACCATGAGTGGTCTTCTGAAATTTCCAGACAGTTCGGGGCCTGTCTTTCGTGGACTACAAGTGAACTTAGTTCGCTGTAAAAACACAATGGTGAAAGCTAAGTATATACAGTATTTGTGCAGTTGCATATTTATATGACTGCCTTCTAATTACAGTCCAAAACAGTTCTGTATTTGCCAAAATATTGCTGCTGTGTAGTTTAACTGTATGGCTCCATTTTTGAAGTCAATTAAATTCCACGATGCTATAAAAGCTGTTAATATTTTATCTTCATACCTTTATAAGCTAAATCTAAGAATTTATTAAAATTTCTCTGAATAAATCTATAGTCTACTCAACTTCTTATTTGATTTTGCAAGATATTTAAATATAATAAGTGTTTCATTAATGCAAATTAGCATTCAGTTTAAATACACAATTTTACAGTGCTGTAACTGTAGAGCAGTAGTAACGCTGCACATTTACAGCAGTCTGTCTTCACTGATTATCATGATTTTCTCAGCAATTTTTACTCACTTGCACGGGTCCTGGTCCTTGTCTCTTTAAGGGTCTCCCAGGTCTGTAGCTGTCCTGCATCATATTAACAGGCCTACAAAAGCATAAATGAGAATCATTTAATTTTTTAATGTTTTTAAGAAGTCACTACCTTTTCGCATACAGCTAAACGAGCATGAGGCGGTGAGCTCAGCCTTTGAAAAAGACTGGACTTCCCAGTAAGTCAAGAATGAAGTCTCAAAGATTAGGATAATTCTTTCCAGCATACCTAAACTCCCTCTTGTCCAAATATCCCTGTTTTCTGTCTTCAGGGGAAGATCTGGCATCACTTGACTTAGAGAGTCGTCTGTTGGGTGTGGTATCTGCATCTGAACTGTGATCTAAAAAAAGAAAATATATATATATTTTTTAAATTAAAAAAAGAAAAGAAAAAAACAGAACAAAAAAAAACATGCTCCTTAAAACAGTCCAAACTTTAAACTTTTTATCAGAACAAAAATAGTGCACACAACCCCCCCCCCCAAAAAAAATGCCTTACCACTCTTTGACTTTGGGCTGCGGCCCTTTGAAGGTGAGCAGTCCTTGGAAGAGGAACTCGGTCCAGGTGGCCAGTGGGACAATACAACAAGATCGCGTTTTTCTTATGGGAGAAGATCTGACGAGAGAGTCACAGAGGTGGTGTTGAGAACACCAGCATAGCAGTTGCTAACATCAATAACTTGAAAGCTGTAAAGAAAAACAGACTTCAGTACAAACTAAAGTTTGCATTCTAAGAGCTGACAGGCTATTTAAACCAGTAATGAACAACACTGTTTTGTATGCTGACAATTTACAAAGCCACTCATCATTTGGGTACTTACAAAAAAAACCATGGAATGTCCATGCTCCTTTACTCCTATTTTGTACCCTGAATCAATCAGTGCTCTCTTCATTTATTCAGTGATTGACAGAGCGGCCAAATGTTGGACGACGTTAAGAGATCAGCTTAGATCAAATCTTCAATCATCCCACTTTCAGAAGTGTAGCAAGGCAATGCATTTTTCCCCCACTGTCAGAATAAACATCATCAGACCATCAGATCCTTGATCCTTTAGTCGTCTTCGGTCTTCATCGTACGAAGCGTTTCATGGTATGCACATTTCAAACTGAGATCAGAGGTTTCAAATGATCTGTAGTTCTGAAGGTAGAGGTACTGTCACAGCTTAGGCTCATCCAAAGTTTGTTTGCCCACAAACAAATCCAGGTTTCAAGATTACTTTCTGGAGGCTTTTCAGTGCCAACAAAGGAGATTTCCATCCAATCAGACATCATACTCTTCTTAAATTTTGGGATACTGAGTATAAATGAAGAAAAGGCTGGAATCAACTGACCATTTCTGCCATCAAGGAGCTAGCACAGTGCTTAGTGTTCCTCTTCTGTGGTAGTTTAAACTTACAGTTGGGTAGATCAATGAATTTAGATGGAGAACTTTTTTTCATCCATCACACTGACAAGGCAATATCTTTGCAGGCTGATATTAACAAGTTTGGTTTAGAGACTTTGGTTGCAGTAGCCTAGGAACATGGCTCAAATCGTTTGGTTTCCATGAGGCTTGTGATCCACACCTGATTACTGGACTTGGGTCAGACATCAGATAAATATAGGGCCAGAGTGACCTGATGGTCCAGCTCACATTCACAGGTAAGAAAATATGGTAAAAAAGGCAAAGACAAAGCTGATCTTGCATCTGTTCCCATACACATCATGTCAGAATCGAGGCCTCTTGCAATCTCACTTTTCACTGTGATCACATCTCTTTCCATTCTTTGGCATCCATTTTGTCTCATTTGTGTATAGTCCTCATTGATGTTGTGTACGTTTGTGGTCTCAGTCGCTATATCCTTTTCCAACCATTTGAAGCATCATATCAACACATTTCATGCAAGGAACGATGATAGGACAAACATGCGTCCAAGTAGCAGCTCTGTATTTGCAGATTTAAGAAGTTGATGGGATCATCCCCGGTGTATTTCATCAGAAATCTTCCAAATAATTCTCCAGAACTGATGTGGTAATTATGTGGGTTATTTCTGAAAACATGGAAGCTACAGGCCTGCTTCTTACAAAGTTGTGGTGACTGCAGAGCAGCAAAAGTTCCACTGCTTAAATCCACAGCATGAAGTGCAGGTAATAGTTTGGGCTCCTCTTCGTTGTGATGGATAGCACTGATGTAGCACCGATGTAGCACCACTGAGCTTCACATCTAAGTTTGTCCAAACCATTTGATTCCAATAAGCTGATCCAATCCTTACATAAATCAATTCACTTTACTTCTGTGTGACACATGGACTGGCTAAAAAGTCTGCATACTTCAAGTACACGTGATGAAAGCATAAAAAGGAAAGATCCTGACTGTGGTAAGTGCACTGCAAGTTTATGGGTTGTTTTATTGTTTTTTTTTTTTTTGCCGAGTTCATTGTCTAAATATTGTTTCAAGACATAAGCATAAGTGCATTCAAGGTCTGCCAAAATACATAAGTGGAATATTTGAAGGGGAGCTATGGGTTATGTTTCAGTTATTTTATCACTGCATATAAATGCAAGTGCACTTAGCCAGCTCCTGCTAAAAGTGGCCATGTTGACCAGTGTTAATCCTCTTGAATTAACTCAATATTTAAAGGCTTTTGGTCTTTGCAATCATCCTCCATCTTGAATTATGACTGTATGTGAAGCTTTCTTCTTGGCTCGCCTTAGGATTTTTCTGCCTCGTGTTTCATCTAGCAACCTGAACAGCAGCTGGTCGCATACAATGTTGATGCTTTCGGATTTCTTTTCCCAAGGCCAATATTTTCTGCATTTCTAGGCAATAATAGTGAAGATGTGACAATTTTGGGGAGGCCGTGATCAAGTATCAGCCCAATGGAGCCTTCCGGAGCACAATGACCTTGTCTTCTGATTGGCGCCATTTGGTGGGCCACAAGGACAGCCTAGCTGCTTATTGATGGAGCAGAGACATAATGGTTTCCTTATCTGGAGAGCTGATGTAGGATTCAGGGAGGAGATGGGAAGCTCTGTGCGAGATTAGAACTTGAGAATGAGACGACGGTGACTGCTGTAGTACCGGTTCTCCTTCATATTATGTGATTAGTACTATATGTGTATATATATATATATATATATATATATATTAGTGGTATATACTGTTCATCTGCATCTCGTGGACACATGTCTGAATAAGGGCAAACCTGGTCTCATCATAATTTCCATAACACCATTTTTGGCTGGCATATTTCCACTAAGGCGAGGCATTGTAATTTCAGTTTAGGTCATGGTAAGCGCAGTCCTCTTCATGCCCATCATTTATCTGGGTTTTGCATACAGAGATATAATGTTTTACATTACAGCTGTTAACATCAATTTATGGATGAAAAGGGCTTCACAACATGCTGAAGAGCACTTCTTTTGAGTTTAAGTCAGTCAGTGCTGACAGAGGAATCCTTTGACAGTAAAGCTCGACTAAGTTTTCCACACTCCTCATCAAGGGTGCCATTAAATCTTTTGGTGAGGATTTAAAACAGGCTGGTTTAATGAGGTGCTGTGTAACAGGCGCATAAACCTTCTCTCCATCCCACTCGACAGGCAGACACTTTTGATACATATGGAGCACAGACAGGGTGGCATGTGAAAACATTTGTAGCCTTTCATCAACTGAACCACTGTTGCACATTTAGCTCATCGCGATCTCTCCTTTTTCCACAGCTGGGACCCCTTTCACATAGAGACATTCTTGACCTCCTAATCATCATCAAGCCCCTGCGAACAGTGCAACAAGGAAAATACCGTACCTGTGCGCGCTCAAGGACCGGCGAGACTCCACCTGTTCTTTTCCTGTATCAGAGTCTCTTGAAGACTTGTTGGCACTGCTTTCTTCTCTGGGGAGTGACTGTTGTGGTTTTGCCCTTCTTGACTCAAACTTTCTCAGGGGTATTGCATTTAATTGGAAACGTTTCTTCCTGAGAGCGAGAACAGAGCTGGTGTTTCCTTGTGAAGCAGAATCACCCAGGCGAAACCTGGGTCTCACATATGGGGGATATCTCTGAGCCTCATGAGAGACTCTGCTTTGACTTGTCGGCTCTTAACCAGGAAACTTTTATCCCTAAGAGACAAGGGTTTGCCACCAAATGGCCTGGGAATGTTGAGCAGTTGAGGTCTCACTCTCCTGGGCTGTTTTGCATTGCCATGCTCCAGTGCTGGGTCTGAGGACATGCTGATATCTGATATCCTCCTCTTGCGGGGTCCTGCCACTTGCCTCTCCCTGTGGTAGGAGGATGAAGGTGATGGGCCTCCTTTCCATGAAGGGGACCTGTAAAGAGGTGGGTGAGGGACATCTTGTGCCCGCTCTCTACTGTGGGATCGGCTACCCTGCCTCTCCATGGGACCACGCTGGCGCCTGGAGTCTTGCTCAGATGACCACCTGCATATCCATCAAACAATAGAGAAATCATTATAATGACAGATCCATTGCCATTTTAAGTGGGAGACGGAAATTAACTCTTAAATGACAGAATGAAACAGGTAGGTGTAAATTTTCAAAGAGAATTTACAGGTGTGACACTCCTCTTAATGGCAGGTATAATCACATTTATACAGGACCCCCATTAACCCCCTCTAAAAACTACGAAGTAATCATTATAATCCCTGTGACTGGGAGGACTGGCCATCTTCAGGCCTCTCTTTTAATAATTTTACCCAGCTGGGCTTGCTGCTTCACGCCTGTACCTCTCTGTACACGAGCCTCTCCCATGCATCTCTCTGGGGTTCCTCTGTGACCCTGAGGGCCCATGTTGCCCATTATGTGAGAATGATCCAGCCTCATGCCAGCGCTTCATGCTGTGACCCGAGTGTTCCTGAGTAGGCCTTCCTCTTGCACTGTAATTCCCCCGAGGATCTCGACTCCGCTGTTCCTGATGGGGAAACCCTGACTGCCTTTTTGGGCCCTTGAAAGATCCCTGGTAGCCTGGTGCAGAGCCTGGCCTCCTATCAGCAGGATGGCTACGAAAATGCCTTGGGGAAGATGATCTGTGACCAGAGGGGTGGCCATGAAAAGATGGACCTCTCTGACTATGATGTCCTTGCGCAGGACCATGAGATGATGACTGATGCTGAACTTGAGGGGAGCGGGGTGGCCTGGATGGAGGCAGCCGCCTCTGGCTATGGTGTGGTTCCATTTTGGGATGATACGATTGAAAGGAATCCTGATTTTGGGACCTCCAGTTATTAAAACGTGGCTCCCTTTGCTCTCCCATCAGAGGAACTCTTCTGACAGCTGGGGGTCGTCCTCTACCTCTGGATTCTCTCCAGTTAAGAGGAGCCTTTGCAGGGTAGCCCTGGACATCTCTTCGACTTCTGGAGTTGGGGTTGTAATGCCCTTCACTGTGTCCAGTAGCATGACTGTCTCCATAAGGTCTAACAGGGCACAAGAAAAACAAAAACTGATAAGTTTCATCACATACTTTCAATCATTTTGTAAAATGAAGATCAGAGTTCATCTTTAGAAGACATTACCTGGGCTAGGATATTTGCTTTGTTCCTGAGTTTGTTTTATTTGTTTAATGTTATGTTTTTTTCTTGTAAAAAATAATAAAAGTTGTTGGGAAAAAAAAAAAGAAGACATTACCTGGGCTTTAGGCGTGGTGGTCCAAAATGTGTTCGGACCATCTTTGGAAGACAGTGAACAATCTATGGACAAAAAACTGAATTCAAAGACCCTGAGAAATAATACTCTTTGTGTTTTAATAGGTAACATCATTTCAAAAAAAAAAGAAGAAAAAAAAAAGCTTGCATTTCAATTTCAACTGAGTTTCTTATACCTGTTTTTTAATCTCTCTCATGTTTTAAATAAGTTACATTTTTAAGTTGCTTAAGTGTCTATTCTTAATCTAATAAAAATGCAGTGAAACTTTTTAAAGTACATCCAATTTCCTCAGCTGCTGTCATTTGTTTTCATAGCTCTAACATACTATATGTATAAACTCAATTTCAGTTAAAGCAACTACTGATCAACCTTTATAAGAGATGATGGACTAAGTTCACTCTGCACTGTTTTTAAGTACTCAAAGAAGCTGAACATGGCAGCACAGTAACCCCACTCCCACTGGGCGTTTTGGATGTGCAATTTCAAAGAATGATGCAAGATGAACAGAAATATACTTAAATTCATTTTCATTTGGACTTTCCTGTGACACAAAAAAATATTTGACCGAGAGATTAGTTTGAGTGAGAGTGACGGAAGGTCCATAACCTTGTGCAGCTTTGGAGAAAATGTTAATTATTCAAAAGATGTTAATATTGCTAAAGATAACCCACTACAATGAGAACTACTAACCAGAGATTAAAGGTCATTCAGTCTTATCAGCAGTACCACTAATCAGCAGCCAGAACACTCACTGTTAGATTAAAAGTATAACAAATATTCCAGGGACAGATGGCATTTTAAGGTCTTTTAGCTGGAATTCCATCGTTAATTTAAATTACATTTAAAGTTAATTTGCACAGTCCTTCAAAACAACTATCAAAGATGGCTACTGAGTGGCGATACTTGCTTCTAGAGGTTTCAAAGGTTTCATATAAACTTCCAGGGGTCACACATTCCAAAACAATAAACTATGTACGAGTAAATAGGATGTTATGAAACTATTTAAAAAGAGTGCAATAAAGGCTGACCAGGACAAACTTTCGTATTCCCGTCACTAACACTGTGCAGTTTTTTTTCAGAGCCGCCTGCTTCTCGTTACTAATGAAAATGTTGTTTACCTTCGTCTAAATTCACCATGGTTACAGCATCTCAGTCATAAGAATAAGTGGATATAGCGATAAGGTCGCCATGAAAACCCCAGGTTTCCCACAGCCCCCCTTTAGCCAGATCTTCCTGGATCATTGAGGTGACCCCAATCAAACTTAACGATCAAACAGCTTGTTAAGGAAAGACAAAAACAGGCGAACTCGATTAATAAAACTTTATAACACTGCAAAATTGTGTTAACTCGCATGCAAAAACCAAAATTACAACCAAACGGCAGCATGCGTAGGCTGGGTGTGTTTAGCATGGTGGCCGCCGCTTGTGTTTCGCTCAGGAGCAGAGCTGACCGTGCTTCCATTTTTGGCTTCCGCTGCTGGTGAAAATATCACCAGACAGACACGGGTGACACCAACCCCACGCGACGGCTAGAATATAGTAAAGAGTATATCGCCTCGACGTTTCGGCTGGGTCAACGTTTACTGATACAAAGGAAGAAATTAAAACCGTACCTAACTGCAAAGTTTGGTAAGGACAGATAGCTATTTGGGATATTTCGCTAGCTAGTAACGTCCGACACTGCCCATACTAAATGTCATTCACCCGAGTCATTTTCAAAAGAGCAGCAACAAGTTACATAAACCAAACCAGAACGTTAAAAACTAACGTGTAATTCGATCATTTCTAGAGGTACTTACCTAACCGCGACAGAAGATTAGGATGGAAGCTGCGTACAATAGGGTACTCGTCGTAGCACGACTCGCTTCTTCTTCTTCTGATATTTCTTGGCAGCTGGCAAAAAGCTTTATGCCGCATTACCGCCACCTTCCGGAGCACCCTGACTTCATCGTGGCCCCTTGAGCGCAACCTTTTTGTTTTCTCACGTTGCCTTTCATGCTGAGAGGCGTGAATTTGCATATCGCCCCAACTGCAATAAATGAATGAATGAATAAATAACGTGAAAGAAGCAAATGACTATTACTTAGAAAAAACAGTTATTAACCCTATGTTCCAACTTCAGTTTTTTCTTTTAGAATTGTGGTTCACTGCATTAAACTCTATATGTTTGTGATGCATATGTCATAAAACTACCCCAATGTTAATTGCTTCATATAACAGGTACATATTACCACAGAGCCAAAAAGTCTGAATTTCCAGTTTCGCGCTTTATTGTTTCAGATATCCATGCTAATCATGCACAATCTCTACAGTAATTACACAAGCTGAATGTGACACTGTTTTAATGTATAGTTATGAGCAAGGTTGACTATGTCTTTGAAGTGGCTGTGTGTATTTGTGCATTAATACTTTCTAATAATTTTATTGTTCTCCTGATAACTTAGATATGATTTATATTTTTAATATGGCTACTTCACTTAACTGACTGTTATATAGCCTCTGCTTTGGGTTGTCTGGCAACAAGAACTAAATGTCAGTTGTTAACAGCACAGGACGCTGGCATAACTGTCTGCAGCATGGTAGAGATGAAGCATTTCAAACCAAAGTTCAAGTATTACAGGTCACAGACACACAACTATCCCAGCGGTCAAGTTAAAGGATAAACACAAAATAAACACTGAAGTAAAGCAGGCGCTCAGTCCCATGTAAGGCATCTCTACTGAAAATACATTTTGACACAACACAGAAAATTAATGTCACTGAACTGTTCAAGAAGTGTGCATGATCTCAGAGTACAACATGATGTAAGGGGGGAGAAACTTAACAGCAAACAGCATTTTTATAGCTACAGGGCAGACAAGTTGCAAGTTGCTCAGCAAACATCCCTGCCCCAGTGCACTTTAATCCTGCATGTCAGTATCCACGCATGGAGTGAAATCTCTGTTTAATAGACCAGTTTGCAATGGGTCTGACATAGCAAGGCACTCCTATTATATATATTTTTAAATAACACGAAGTTGCTCAGTTGTCAGCATTTTCATCATGATAAACCCCATTCCATCATTGAACGGTTTAATAAAGGCTGCCTTGCTTTCACAATTTCTGTATATTTGCAATAGAGTCCATGTAGAAGATTGATTCTACTCTGCAGTGTGGTACTTTTTATGTTTTTTGTTTTTTGCACTGATGTCATAATTTGCTTTTCATTTGCTGTAACATTCAAGTTTACTTGCAATATTTGGGGGGGGGGTAATTTCCCCCCTCATTTGCATGCTGTTAGAAAGATTTAAAAGAGGAATAAAGGGTAAAATATCAAGAATATCATTTGCTGGGACAGGAGGAAATAAATGATTGCAGTAGATCTGGTATTATGTCTGGATTTTAGTTTGTTACGCAAATCCAATATCAATACATGCGTCAGTAACACTGCCCCAAAATAAAAGTTCTAGCCATTAAAAATAAACGCCTCATTAACATTAAATAGTCTTGCCTTTCCCAGCAATGCTTTGGATGTCATTTAAAGGCTTAGGAGGGCATTTGTAAAGGCTGCAGTCATCAGTGCTCTGAGCAGGCTTTAATACAACATGGAAATGAACTGGGACCCAGTGAGGAATCTGTGCAGGAAAAGCTCTTACCAGGCTAATGTAAGTTAGTAATAGTGCGTTTTCTAAATTTCTGTAATATTCAAATCCCTGATATTTGTCTTTTTGCCATAATATCATGTACCAAAAAAAAATTTGACTAGACTTGTCCTCAGAAGAACTGTAGAGTCGCACAACCTTTAACACGGTCATTTGCTATGTTATTACTACATAGAAGATGTTTTGTTTATATTGCAGGTCATATTGTATAGTTTTAGGTCAATCTCTATGGCTCTATTCCCGTAACTGTAATGACACAAGAGCACATAATCAAAATGTGACATCCTGTGAGCATACGTGTGCCTGTGTGTGAGACAGAGAGAGAGAGGACAGAGAGAAGGCAAGCAAGAGAGGAAGAGGAAGTTACTGATGGGCTACTTGATGCTTAGTTTATTTGAGGATGGAGGTGCCACCCCCATGAGCTGTGAATCTGAAACGGGACTAACGACACCCTCAATGAGGTTCTTGTTGCAGTCACCGACGGTGCTTTCGGTGGACAGTTTAACGTAGGTGATGCTTCCTGTCAGGTCCATCAGCTCTTCAAGGGCCCGGGTGTTACTCATACCATTGCTCTGGATTTCGTTGACAGGTGAGTACTCTGGGATCGAGATCAGTTCTTCCTTTGAAGCCGGGCTGAAATTTGATAATAATATCAGAAAACACATATTACAGCTCCCCAACGTTTTAGTAATAAAGTGTGACTCACCTGACTTCCATCGACTGCACCTCATCACAAGACCCTGCGTGCTTCACGTCAAACGGCTCCAGCTTGATGACTGGTGGTGACAGGTTTCCAATTGGCAGTGGTGCCACAGGAGGTCTAACAACCTCGACCTGGGACCCTCCTTTATCTTTTCCCCCAGCTGCTGGTACAGCCACGCTCTGCTGTTTGCTTACTTCAGCTTTTAGATCAGTACTGGTCAAGGCACTTCCTTCACCCTTTCCTCCACTATTCATCATACCGCCCTCTCCCCTCAGCTTTGTGGGCTCTCTCTTGATTTGGTCTGTGACATTAACACTTGCTCTGTGCTGCTGGTTTACATTTATTCCAATCTCTCCACCCTCTTGCTTGAGAACACAGGCTTTGGCTACTTTAAGTAGGCTGCTAATCACTTCAGTGGTTTGTTTTGTCTCAGATTTCATGTCAGGAACACTGTGCATCACAAGCTGAGTGTTGCTTTTTACTTGCTTCTGACTGTCCATCTGTGCTGCTGCTGCTGCTGCAGCTGCGTCTGTCTTCCCGAGAGCAGAGTCCTTTGTTTTGACCTGAACTGTGACCTGCTCTTTAACCTGAGCATTACTTTGAACAGTCTTTATATCCCCTGTGAAGAATAAAAAAATAAATAAAAAAAAATCACAGTGGATTTTTATTTATTTGGACTGTCCAGTTAACACCAACATTTCATTAGATTTCAACAGAAGAAATTGCTAATTTGTTCAAAGTCAAGGCCCAGCGGTTATAGCAGATGTCAGCCATTACCAGTAGCACCAGCTTAGCAGATAATAAAAGGACAGCTCAAATAAAGTGTAAGCTCACAGTGTGCAGTGCAGCCCACTGGAGACAGAGCTGAATAAATCTTCCAAGGGCATTTTCAAGAGCAGCTAATTTTACAGTCAGCTCCCTTGGTACGTCACTGAAAGGTGCCCTTTCAGCACCAGGAAGGAAGTCTTTGGCTGCTCACAGGTCACCAAATGCTGCACAAACGCCATGAAAGATTTTAAATGCATACAAATGTCACGTCATCAGCTGACATCAGTCAGGTTCATTCTTTTGAAGAACCAAAGCCAAAGCACCAGAACAAGCCAGCTCATAAAAATATAGATACTGTGGAACATGCTCAGAATTAGCTTCTACAGATTCATTCAAGTTAAGTCAGTGGTTCTCAAAGTGGGGTCCGGGGGATATCCAGGGATCCATGACCCATAGCCAGAGGGTCTGCATAATAATTTGCTTTAAATCATTGAAAAAAAAAAAAGAGTTTGTTATTATTAAAAGTCTAAGTACACTGTAGATGGGAGCCATTCACAACTATGTCACCATCGAGCCAACATGATATGATTGTGACATGTCTGTGATTTCACTCAGGGTGCAATAAACCCTTCTTACTGCTGCATAGCTTGGCTTTACTGGCCAGCCAGTTAGCATGCGGGAGAAAAAAAAATGAGTCAGTCCATGTTGTCGAATGAAGTCTAAACTAGTTAAATTGAGAAAACACACTGACATACTAAGTTTGGTTTTCTTGAGAGCTTAGTGACAGATGGTCAGTATGCACAATGTGTCATCAGATGTAACTGAATGAAACCAGCCAGGAAGGCAATTTCGCATTTGGACCCTAACATCATTAACTGTACACTTAAAATGTGTTGGTGTTTATTACTATGACACAGGCCTGAAGGTTAAAATGTTTACTGAAAACACAGTTTCAGTGACTCTCGGAGCAGGAATGTTGGAAGCATGTGGTTCATTGGTGTCAGGATTATGAGGGAGTCCTCGGACATTGTTCTCCCTTTGTAAGGGGTCGCTGCCCTGGCACCCAAAAGTTTGAGAACCCTTGAATTAAATCATAAACCTCGCATGCCCTGTTTGCTTCTTTACAGCAGAGCAGAGAAAGCAGGAGCAGCAAGCAAACGTAACAGATCAGCAGGGCGACTGAATAACACACTAACCTGGTGGTGAGACGCACTTTGTCTCCACCTGATCCTCCGTCTGATTCAGCGCAGAACAGAGACGATCAAGTAAACATTCATGGCAATCAGGACACAAAACCAAAGTATCGCAACGATAGAATTTAATAAAGATAACAACATGAGAAAATTATAATAAATTATAGTTGAAAGAAAAAAAATAAACAATCAGCAGGCGCTTAAAGGCAGCAGGTCTACTGTACGAGGACAGAAGCCGTCTCTTACAGTACCTTCGACTCAGCTTCACCCTTTCTAGTTCTCTTCATAATCTCCTCAATTCTCTGTAAAAGAACGTCAACATCCAATCACTCTGTGAACTTTCCAGATATTCGTTCAGGTATTTCAAGAGCAAAAACGAAATCTGGATACAGTGGTTGATCTGTGTCTTTAAAATAACCTTTTTTCTTTGTAGTCGCTCCTCTTCCTCCAGCTGTGTCTGCAGTTCCCTGTCTTGCCGCTGACGCTCCACATCCTCTTGCGCCTGGACTTTGGCTTTTTCTCTCTGGTGAGAACAAGAAGATCCATATGTAACTAAACGCTGCGATGGTTTACACTGTATTCCAAAATGTTTAAATTACAAACACAAGACAAAAAAATCAACAAAAATCTAAATCCGCAACACAAAGCACAACATTAACAGTCCAGCACTAAAGACCACTGACCTCTCTGTCCATCTGTGCCTGTAGCTCCTTCTCCTGCTGTTCCTTCTTCCGTTTCTCTTCTTCTTTCAAATGAGGGTCTTCCTCACTCTTTCCTCTCTCCTTCACTTGTTGGTTTATCGGCTCTCGCCATTGCTGTACCTGTGCAAGCTGCTTTCTTAGCTGCTCCTCCCTTAATCTGATCCACAGGTGTATGAATTTGCTATCAATATTTTTTTTTATTTAAACCACTCCTTCTTTATTGTCAATCCTAATGTATTCAATGAACTCACCTTTCTTCTTCGTCTTGTTCTCGTTTTTTCTCCTCCAGTTCTTTCTGAGCCCGAGCCTGGCGCCTACGTTCGGCCAGCAACCTGCTAGCCTCCTCTGCATCTGAAGTGCCAGCAGCCACCTTCGCTGTGCACGATGCTGATTCTATCACACACAGAAAGATGGAGTAAGAATCCTCCACGTGTACTAAAACTGAATGTAGAGTAAGGGGGGGGAATTTATAGATTTTACCTTTTTTCTTGTCTCCATCCTGAAGGTTGCTATGTGTCTTCTTCTCTGAGGGATCTGCTTTGGAAGCCATCTGGTTCCTTCTTTCAGGTGACTGATTTTTGTCAGACGCATCCCCTTTGAGGTAAATACTGGAGGATTTGGTTTTAGCGAGTTCAGCACTGAGCATATTCTTCTGAGCTGGTGGAGATGAATTCAAGCTGTTGATGTCAGCGTTCTTTTTGGCGGCAATCTCAGCTTTGGTTTGCTCGCCTTTTTTTCCAACTTTGTCGTTTTCTGCTTTTCTGTCATTGCTCAGGCTGGGGTGCTGTCTCGTCGGAGAGTAATGGTACTGATGTGCATTGCTAGGGGACTGGGCGCGAATCTTAGACGCTAGCCTGCACGGAGAAGGAGATGTCTGGGTTAAGGACAAAGTTTTTACAAGAAACTGAACAAAGTGCTGCCCGTGCTCAGAGCGACATTTGCCCACTTTTTTCCCAACAGTTATTCTTACTTGGAAGCGGTAGGGGAAGCCAAGTGTTTGGTGACGCTAGCAGGGGATTCAGATCTTCTCACAGGGGATCCACAACCTGGGGATGCAGTTCTTCTCTCTCTGCGCAGCCTCTCTTTCTGTAAGAAGTGTTGGCTTCATTTAAAACACAGCCTGTGCCCAGTAACATTTGGTTCTTAAAGATGTTGTGTCAAGGTACAGAATGTGCAAAGTCTGACCTTTGGGGTGTTGGGAGTGGACTGAGAGCCTCCCTGAAGTCCAGCTCTGTTGTGATCTGCATGGTTTACTGAGCTGTGGAAGGGTGATCTGTGAGGGCTGCAGGGTGCTGCATGATGACAAAAATTATTATTAAATAAAGGTGAAGGATAACCACCGACAGAGAGATATACAGTAGATACAGTGGTGAAGATAGGAGTGTTGGACAGTGGGTGCTGCATACAGCTGAAGCTTGCCGACTTTTTTTTACATAAAAAATTTTAAGCCACAATGTATTTGGGCATTCATTTTTTACTATGTGACGCATTTCCTCTCTTTTTAAAGGGGAGGCATTTCTCTGCATCTGCATCTTTGTGATTCAGCCATCAGTCAGACACAATAAGGTATTAACACTTTCATTAATCCGTTAGTCTGTATGCTACAGTCCAGTATGATGCAACCACACACATGCCAGCAGAGTGGCTGTAAAAAAAACCAGTCCAGAATCCAACGTTTTGTTTCTTTTCCAAATCCAAAACAGCGACAGCAAATGAAAACACACAAAGATCTCGCGCAAACTCAAATCACAAATGCAAAGGCCCTAAACACAGACCACCTCGTAATACAGAAGTCATTTTTTTTGTAGTCCTTCTCATCACTCTGAGCAGTCTCTAAAGAGTGCAGTGATCTCAGTGTGGCTGTATCTGTGTCTATTTTTGTGCACACATTTTTATTCTAGGTCATGTACGATTAATCTCTGAAGCCGTCTGCTCCGGGGACCCAGAATCAGCACCACTTAACTGCTCTTATTCTGAAATCCTAATTTCAGGTTATGCACTAAAACGCTCTCAACCCATCTAGAAACTCCTAGAATACCGCCAGCATTTCAGATCCAGGATCCATAGTTTAACTAGTGCACTAAAGCAAACATGTCATAGAGGAATGCTTGATGAGCGGTGATGAATTAATGGAGGAAACAAGTTTCCACTAAGATTCAGTCGGTGAAATGGCTGACGCATTGCATTTTTATTGTCCTCTGTTTCCTGCATGGTGGTCCACTCGCAGCTATACTGCAGAGTTGGCAGAGGGAAAAAAAGAAAAGCAAATTGAAATATTTCTGGGTGGTTTTATGTGAAAATGAGGTTACTTCACATTAAGACCAATATTTTGGGATAAATGTTTAGAAATATGTCAGTAAAATCTCATTTTTTGATAACATCTGCCTCCTAATTTAAATCCCTAAAGACACGTTGTCTTGGTCAGTCATAACTCAAATAGAAAAACCACTGCAGTACAGTACAAATGCAACAAACATACTGAGGCTTGAAGAACATACAAAATCATTTTGCACAAAAAAGACAAGCATTAAAAATAAAACAACAGAGCAACTTAACAGACATGCGTCACAGATTTGTTTGTTTTTTTGCCAGACAAACACACAGTAACTGTTGGATGAGCAGGTGAGGGAATGTATTCGGGAGGCAAGGGGGCTAAACTTTACCAGATTCGCTGACAGCAGGAATGGGGGAGGCAATGCCATGGGAAAAGGCGGAGGCAGCAGAGAAAGGGAGTGGGGCATTCTCACAGTCACCTATAGGCAGCGGGCGGAGCAGAGCAAACAGAGCATTATGAACAGTTCATCTGAGCAATTCCTCATCCAGCTGTAGAGACTTGGTGGAACTTAGCATATCAGCAGGGATGCTACGATGCAGTGCAACAGAAACAGCTGTTTTTGTCATCTGATTTAAAGCTGCTGTTGCATATTTTGGAGCGCATTAACTCCCAGTTATTCTATCAATGAGTGAATAATTCCTGAGTTATTACATCTTTTCATTCATTTGCAGATGTTTAATTAAGCAGTTCTTCCCAAAAATACATATTTTTCCGCTGGCCTGTAGTGCTATTATCCATCATCTTCCCTCACTTGAATATCATTGAACTTGTGACACTCAGAGAGCCAAAAAATATATATTTGAAAGCTTATCGGCAGTCTTTCTTTCCAGAAATCATGTTCCCGTTACTCAAAAGAAATGCACAAACTTTGTTGTGAGCGGATTATTCTTTGTCTACTGAAGCACACCTACCTACTGCCGTATCACTGTGTAGAAGGGAGTGTGCATCTACCAATGACAAGAATCTTGTGTCAGTGTGAAGGCATGTAAACGTTAATGACGCGTCCCGTCAGCTGAGCAGTAATGTCAGCTGTATACATGCTTCTGTTGGTTGGCAGGTGCAGTTTGGCAGAAAGAAAACAGTGACGTGCACCCCGAACACTCTCTGTTCTCCCTGCTCCCATCAGGCCGGCATTACCGCTGCCTGAGGACTGTCTGCTCAACTCTGAGCCCTAAACTGGACTCTATGTAAAATATTCTGTTCTGTTTGACTTGCACTATACCGTGACATGCACTTACTGACAATACCAACAACTAGAATTTTATATTTTTACCCTAGATATTTATAATGTTTATCTTGTGTGCCGTGTCGTGTGAATTACATATTTTATTCTTATTTATATATTTTTACCACTTACTATCGGCTGCATGTACAAAATAGATTTCCCTGTGCATTGTACTGTGTAAAATAAACCTTATCTATCTTATCTTATAAACAAGGTTTGTGATTTTCTTTTTCTGGAAAGAGACAATGCTGCTGAGTTTTTCCAATGTTTTTTGGGTTTTTTTGGCACTTTCAGGATCACATTTATCACCACAGGGCAGCGGAACCGTCCTATAAGAAGATGTTGATTCACCCGTGCTGTGTAATTCCAGCATGTCTCTGCGGAAAAACAGGAAAACATTTCTGTTCATGCGTACTTCAGCAGCCAGGCTGTCGGCCATGATCAGCCCTCTTTAACACACACACAGACGGTCTTTGTGTGTGTTATGCTATCTAACAGAAATACAGCAAAATGTAAGACATCTGAAGATAAACCATATCATCTTTACGGTATCCTGCTGTTTCAGACCATCCAACAATATCCTCTTTGCCTTCCATGCTTTCTTTGTTTTCACACACAAAGAACTTAAATAAAAAAACATCTGTTCATACCTGCTCCTGGATGGCAGCCTCTGCCCCAGCGTTTTGTCCTCTGCTCCAGCTGGAGGCTTCGCTCCAGAGAGCGTTTCATCAGGGCCTCGAACCGCTCCTGAACGTATCACAGCAGAGTTGAGTTTTACACAAACACTACTTCACCACTGTCTTTTTTACAGTAATGGATTGTGATGCTGTTATACAGCAACGTCATGCATGTCTTCAAGAGCTGATATCACATAAATGGCGACAAAAGACGACAAAATGCTGACCCTCTCCTCCTCGAGCTTTTGCCTCCTCTTTTCCTCCACCGCGGCTCTGCGGAGGTCCTCTTTCAGCCTCTGCTCCTCCAGCCGCCTCCAGCGTTCCTCCACCGTGCGTTCATACTGCAGCCGAGCTCTGCGCTCCTTCTCCCTGATCAGCTGCTCCCGGGCCACTGAGAGAGACAGAGTGTCTTTTTGCTATTCGTTTGTTCATGTGTTAAATGTGATATAATACCACAAGTGCTCTTTAGGAGATAAGTTGAGCAGTGTTTGATTTTCAATTTGATTCATTTGATTTTTGTGTGTCAATCCACACCCAAAAAAATCATGAAGAGAGAAATCCGTGTCATCATGAGATCACTGCAGAGATTATCTGTGAGTAGGAGACCTACTTTTGTGAACTTTTCTATCTTACTCTCTCCAAAGTGACACAGCACATCATATCAAAACTCCAGTGAACTCAAAGTGAATCCTCTACTGGGCGGCAAAGCCCTTTCATAACCAATTAGGCTGCAGAAAAAGAAAAAAAAAACTTGGAGTGAAACTGCAAAGGAACAAAAAGCCAGAGGCCACAAAACAAAAAACCAAAACAAAAAAAAAAAACCAGGACATCACCCACCCAGGCTTCTCTCCCTCTCCTCACGTCTCTCTTTGGCTAAACGCATCCTGTCGTCTGTCTTCATGTAACCCTCCAGAACTGAAAGAGGGAGGAAGATATTAGAGAGCAAGAACAGGGCAGTGGCAGGGCAGCCAAATGAAAGGAACAAAAAAAAACAAGACACTTACTTGGTTTACCTCCGTGGCTGCTGCTGACATTAGCAGCTAAGTGAGAAGGGGAAGCATGTCCGTTCATGTGAGCCTTCTTCTCTGTGTTGGATGGGGCTGGGAGAGATGGGGGAGAAAGCACACTCAGCTTTGTCTAAAGCAGCGTGACATCAGTGCAGCCCTGTGTTCTCACCAGCAGAGGGAAACATTTATTCAGCTTCATGAAGGGGCTACTCGGTGTTGGTGCCCTGTGTGGCAAAATGCTCAGGGTCGAGGACACAGTGCAACCATAGGCAGGTGAGGGGAGGAAACTATCCTGTGGGATGTGGAAGCCACTCCACACATGCTGACTGTCGCTTTTGGTTAATGTTGCTGAGCTTGTGTAAGCCGCTCCTCCATTCATTGATAACAGAGGAGCCCTCAAGCACGCTTCCATAACATTCGCAGGCCTACAGCCTATAAGCAATTGTGCAAAAGTCCAAATCATTGACGAGTAAGTGAATTTAATCCAGATTAAACAGATTAATGGAAGGAAAATTGTGATTTATGTGACAGAAGCCAGAGAGGATTACTCACTGTTTTTTACAGTCCGGGCTGGAGAGCTGTGACTATTTGTTGGAGATTTCTTGTCAGGAAGTAGAGTGATGGATGGTGGTGTCATCTTTGCACCTAACAGATAAAACAAAGCAATGTACAGCATACTAATCTATAAACAATATGTTCATTTTATCACATTAATGTCACAAATCACTGGACACTGCATGAATGGACAAGCTTGTTGTTGTACAGCAAATAAATTAATTTCAAAAATCCCACAGTCACATAATGTGCTCTCATATTAAGTCTTTCTCTGTAATAAGTCTGTAATAAATAGAGCGACACCCATAAATTACAGTACTAAGTCCAAATGTAAACCCTTTTAGGTTTTAAAAAGTAGTTAAATAAATGTCATACAAGTTCTACAGTCAAAACAAACATATTAATGGATAAATACCAAATGAATCCATTATGTAATTTGGAAACTGTGAGTTGAAGATTGTCCTGAAATAAGTAAAGGTGAAGCATCAGTGGCAGTGTAAAGTCCACAGATTCAGTCACTCAGTCAGTCTCTGCGTTGTTGGCTGAACTGTCCTCATGCAGCCAGTCACTCCGCTTCATCAAGTGAATTACTCCCTTTCCAGTCAGGGCTTTTATTGCGTGCTGAAATCTGGCAGGCACCACAGACTCCTTCTTCAGCATGATTTGACTGATGTCAGATGTGAGAGCTAAACTTTAATGACTTCATTAAACATATCACTGTGCTCGCTCATTGAACTGTAACATTTCCATGATGACATGGACTATTTTATTGCCCCCCCCTTTTTTTGGCCACAGGTAAGTCTACCTCTAATTAAGCTGTCTATTTATTTACTGTAGCTTATATGGCTTTGAGGGTAATAAACACCAGGCTGTTGCTATATTTTATAGAGCCTGTCAGAGATGATGATTGAACATTAAAAAAATTTTTATTTTAAAAATACATTTTTGAGCTCATGATTATAAGTTACTGCCTTAGAGATGGAGTTAAAAAAAAAGCAGTTAACTACAATGACAGGGACAAACCTTTCCTTACTGCAGTTCATTTGATTATTGACTAGCAGGGATATTTCTCTTCTTTCAGGGTGTGGAGCTTTAGAACTAAACAAAGCCAAAGGTTATTCTTCATTTTGATTTTTTTAAATTCTACAAAGTCATAACAGAAATTACTCCCTGTGACAGAATCTCTTGGATCTGCACCCATTTGGACCCTTTTGAGTTCATCACCAACAAACAAACAGACAAACAAGCAATACGGCCTCAGCTTGGGACCCCTTATCAAAGCTCCAACACTGATATCTATCCCCACAGAGCTCACACAACGGCAGAAACACACAAAGCGACTCCGCATTTCTTTTGCTCGCATTCACTCGGGATTATTGGGCTTAGTGATTTTGCTTTATTTCAGTGAAAGAGAGGTCGAGCGTGCACTTTACAGGCATTAACAGCATACTCACAGTGACTATTAGCGACAATAAAAAAAAAGAAAGAAAAAAAGACCGTGAAGCCGGATCATCACTGCACAGCGTCAGGCACATAAAGCAGCAGCAGCAGCGCTAATATCAGTTGCGTCATCCGTGAGTCTGCTTTAAATCCACAAGAAACGCTCATGATAAACAAACATCACACACATCAGACTTACCTGTAACTACGCTGGATGAGGCGACTGCTTTCGCCATAGTAGCTGTCACGGTGAGAACAGCCTACACCCAAATGTCATCCAAAGCGGTCTACAGTGATGCAGCGCAGGGATCCGTTTCCCTACAGCAGCAGCAGCAGTAATCGCAGCCACGGCGGACGAACACAAACACACACCATTCAGCGAGATGCACCGAAGGTCGCTATGCGGGCTGTGGTGGGATGAGAATGGAGGAGGGAGATGCTGCTTGGGAATGAAGCGGCAATGATGAAGCGTATACAAACCCGTGCACTCGCCTATCCACGGCGTGCGTCTGTAAAGCGTGAGCGCGCTCTCATACACCGGGCAAACAGCAGGCGGGTCCAGACTGAGCACACTTTGATGCTGGGATGGATGCAATCACAGTGTGTTGGTATTATTTAAAATGATTTTTTAATGAAGCTTGTCTCAGGTAAGAGAACATATAGGAGCCCCAAACTGTGTACCACAACTCATTATAGTCACAGTTAAGTTCACACAGCAGGAACTACACTGGCCAAAACAGGTGTATGTGCAATGACCACACAGAGAATTTATACCCCCTTATACTCCCAAAATTACAGTCCCACAGGTCAAAACACACCAGCGCTATCAGAGCATACGGATGCAGCTTCACCTGCAGTAACCCCCACGCCCTGTTACGGCTTGGTACAGACAATCTAGTGCAGAGGTGTCTCCACAAACTGCAGGACAGCCTCTTCCACAAACAGGAGCATGAAAAAAACTCCCTCCTATAACCCCGCTATCATTAATCTTTCCCTGTCTCACACAGGAACCTCACACTTCTCTTATCTAAACAGCATTAGAAAAAGGCACCCACCCTCTAAAAACCTGTTTTGCATGACTGAGGCACAAGCCAATAAAGTTTGCAAAGCTCACACACATCTGGCAATGCTGATCTTTTTCTGTAACTGTCTGCTGGGCATTTACCCTCGCAGTCTCCTCTGACACACAACATCACTCACCACACACCCGTTCGTTAACATCTTAGTTTTCCTAGGCAACAGAGGTTGACATCCTCCTTACTTCAGTCTGGTTCTTTGGCACATTTGCCTTTGCAGGGCCAGCGTCTACACTTCTCACTGAACTGATGTGGCTCAATTATTGCTCCTGGCAAGAAAATAAATTCCACTTAGCCGGCTTGACCTTGAGGTCAGCCTGGGATCATTTGGTTAGCGTCTCATAAATGTGGCAAATACTGACAGAAAGCTAGAAACCAAACACAATAATGTCATTAATGTACACTGGAGAACTTGTCCACAAGAGATCCACCCAGGGGCTGTGAGAGGGTTGAATGATGTCATGACCATCAGGGGTCAGCTCTATCAGTCTTACACGTGTCAAACTGATCTGCCTCACAGAAACTCAATAAGATCTCCTGTGAGGGCATGCCAGTCACCAAATACCACCACTGATATCAGAGAATCAAACAGATACACTGTGTGCAACTTTTGCACCACTCCCATGATTTGGTAGCAGCAGTGTCCCTAATGCTGTCAACTCTGACCCCCATCCAGACTGGTCCAGCAAAGACAACTACGCATGTCCAAAATGAAAACATATAAGTCATACATGTCCACATCACTTCACTGAAGCTGAAGAAACACTGTCACTGCACAACTTGTATCAGCTCATGAAAAGTCTAATGTGTTTGCTTGTAGGGCATAAAGAGGAGGAGAATCCAGGGTTCCACCTGCAGCACAGGTAAGAGAAGATCTCTGGCAATCACAGTGATTTCTTTAATGTGAAATGTGATGAAAACAAGACAAAAATGGATTCTTACTGGATCAGATCAAAGACTGTGAATTCTGTGCATGTGTACATATTTCTGAAATATTTTTAAGTCCTACTGAGACTTGTTTAGCAGTTTGGGTGCTACTGAACATTTAAATTAAAACAAGAGAAACCTGCTCACTCAGACCTTCAGGTGAAGGTCAGGGTAAATACAGATGTTCAAAACGCTGTAAATTTTACCACCATGACTAAACAACTGTCCTCCAAAACAATACAACTGACATACAGAACCTCCTCATATCCTGAAGAACTGACCTCGCTGTGACTCTCAAATGCCAATTTATTCAAATATTTCCATTAAATGTTGCTCACTGCAGGTTTAAGAATCAACATCTTGCCTTGAAGGTGTTTTTAAAAGTCTCAGAAGACTCACTGCATTTTTGTTTGTGTTGCAGCATCTGCATATAGGAAGCTGAACAGGCCTTGTGGCCAAGTGTCAATGTCCCTGTGTGTGGCACGTTCCACTTGCCTTGAGTGAATCAGGTCCTCACTGTTTCCCATGCAAACTCCCCTGCATCCACATCATTGGCTTCCCGTGCCGGACCTATTCAACCCCAGACAGAGGCAACATCCTTTGGAAACTCTGGAGAAGATCTACTATCAGTGCTTGAACACCTTGATCCCCTCCTTCCTGCTACACAGAATCAGGACCCCTTCTTTTCTCACTCAGACCCCTGCACTGGGTATCAGATCTGCCCTGTTACTCCTGTGGATTCCCCTTCATTCACATTAGTGGCCTCTGCAGTTGTACAAAAACAAAAGCATACACTCACAGAGCTAAAATCAAAAGGGAAAGAAAACAAACAAACAAAAAACACATCGCAAGGGGTGTAGAATATGTAGTTAACTCAATGAATCACTGTAAGTATGACACGCTGCAATCACTGTGTGCACAGCAGAAGAAATGGGGGCAGCTGCGTTTTTTTAGCTGCCGCTATTTAAGACAGCGAAGAAGCCCGAAGCCGGAAGGACAGAGTCTGACAGAAGGACGGATCTGTGGTGGGTTAGTCCAGGAAAGATGCTGTCCATTATCGCAAATGTATTCAGAGCGAGCGCCCAGAGGAATGTAAGTAGAGAGATTTTTATCCTGTCTTAGCCAGACACTGCTTTATAGTCTCTGAGACGCTCCGGAGTCGAGCCAAAACAAAGCTGTCAGCGCTGTTCTGACCTTGTAAGCCTGAGTGATAGCTCGATTAGCTAACGCGGCAAAAGTTTGTACACTGGTTTTAAATCAGCGGAGAATCATTAACTTGTTTTACTAACACTTTAATTAATTTAAGTGTGAACTGTTAAAGGACGGCTGAAAGCTAGCATTGGTCAGCTCTTTTAAACTGAAACAGCCAAGAAGCTAACTTGAGTTAATTTTAAATGGCTAAACATGAAATTAAGTATCAAAATGTTGAACACTTAACACACTAGACCTAAAAGCTTTAATCCTAAAAGCTGTTATCAAATGTCTGTATTTAAGAGCTTTTAATGTAAATTGATGGCTTAGTTTATTCGGGGAACTGTAGCAGTTTTAAAACATTTAGTATATGCTGTAACTAAAGCTATAAATGAAACTGACTGAAGGAGAAATGACTTTGTAATTTGTGAGTGGGCTCTGACTGAACATAAAGGCTAGGATAAAATTAAATGAGTAAGGGAATAGAGTTCTTGGAGAACTGTTATCTTGGTAGTGATACCTTTTTGTAGTTTTAAAATGTGCTCAAGGGAAATGGTGCATTTTATAGACTGGAAAGGTTTTGCATCTCTTTCCTTATTTAACAGGGGGCTGCAGTGGCTATGTCAGCACGCACATATGCAGACTTCACAACCCAGGCTACTTTTGAAATAAAGGTAAGCTTTAATTGTATGTGCCCTGAACTGAGTGGCCTATGGTAGTTTGTCTCATGAGTATTTGCTGTTCTGTAGAAATGTGACATCTTTAAGCTGGATGAGGGCCCTGCCACTCAGGTGGTTCTGACCCGTGATGAGGGTCTGCAGTACTACCGCAGCATGCAGACCATGAGGCGTATGGAGTTGAAGGCAGATCAGCTGTATAAGCAGAAGATAATCAGAGGATTCTGCCATTTGTATGATGGCCAGGTTAGCTGGATATACAGTCTGTACTGAAAATGTTTCAGGGTTTAAACTTTTGAACCCATCCATTTAGGCCCACAGGCATGTCAAGCTGTTCTCTCCTTATAGGAAGCCTGTGCTGTTGGTATTGAAGCCTCAATTAACTTGTCAGACCACCTGATCACTGCATACCGTGCCCATGGCTACACTTACACCCGGGGAGGGACTGTGAAGGAGATCATGGCTGAGCTCACTGGTGAGTTGGTAGTAAAAACATGGATCATTTACTTGACCTTTCACTTTGACTTGATTTCCCAGTGAGAAGTAGGAATGGTAAATGTTTAAGTTGCTGCTGGAGTAATGCCAAGCTTTTAACCTTTGACTAAAAGCAGCTAATGAGATGGACTTGGCTGTAAGTGCTTTTGTTCATATTGGCTAATCATTTGTCCTCTTGTACAGGGAGAAGAGGTGGTATTGCAAAGGGCAAGGGAGGCTCTATGCACATGTACTGTAAAAACTTCTATGGAGGAAATGGAATTGTTGGTGCTCAGGTAATGTTTACCAGATTTGCTTGAAATTGAGCTTTCTGCCTTCCATGGTCTAAGCTCATGACTTGGCTCTCAAAACTAGAACTGAGAGCTTAAATGTGAGTTTATCCTTTTGGGCCAACCCTGAAGTTTGCTAAATGTCACAATTCTCTCTAGGTTCCCTTGGGTGCTGGTGTAGCACTTGCCTGCAAGTATCAGGGAAACAATCAGCTATGTGTCTGTCTCTATGGTGATGGTGCTGCCAACCAGGTATGCATTGTTTTTTTGTTTTTTTTTTAACAAATGGGTTAAAGCAACACTTAGTGCTGCACCTGGCAATTATGCCAGCACCAGATTAGCTGCTAATCCTACTTAACTGTGTGTGTATATATATTTCCAAGTTGGATTTGAGCTGCTTATAGCATTGAATAAATGGAGTGTGATCAATACACTTAACCTTTTGGTAAAGGATAAGGCTTTAATACAAGGCAAAGGAGTCTAAACTTGTTATAGCACACCCTTTTAAAGTCTTCTATATTCCACAGGGCCAGATTTTTGAAACTTACAACATGGCTGCTCTTTGGAAGCTGCCTGTTATCTTTATCTGCGAGAACAACCGGTATGGCATGGGCACTTCGGTGGAGCGAGCTGCAGCTAGCACAGACTACTTCAAGAGAGGAGAGTTCATTCCTGGTCTCAGGGTAAGGGTCTGACATGCTTAAGCATTTGTCCCTTGCATATCAAGATGTTTCTCATAAAAGGCTAATCTCTTGCACAGATGCAAGAGTAAACTTGTCTAATCAGAATATCCAGTTGCTCAATCAGGGTTCTGGCAAAACAATAAATGCAGTTGCTTAAACTTTATTGAATACTGTATACTAGAGGGAAGTGAGCTAAATATTTGGAGTTGGGTGTTCCTAAAATGTCAGCCTCAAATCAACTAGTCTAAAATGAGCCAGCCAGACAGTCTTCCAAAATTCTGGACTCTGTGCCAACAAAAATACAGCTACTCTAATTGTAACCTGGATAAGGCTTCAATAGAACCCTGGTAATAATCAAATGTGTGCTTGGTGCTACCCTAAATTTTCCATACTGTCCATATGGCCTTATCAGTTACTTGGCCATCTTTGTAACATTTCCAAAAACTACTTGGAATAGGCACAATAACTCATTGAATTGTGCCCAGGTGGATGGCATGGATATTCTGTGTGTCCGGGAAGCAACCAGGTTTGCTGCCGATCACTGTCGCTCTGGGAAGGTAAGTTAAATGCCACGTTTAAGTGTGCAGGAAAGTGGCTCAGTGCTCTAAATATCATCTCTCCTTTGCTCAGGGTCCGATTATCATGGAACTCCAGACATACCGCTATCATGGACACAGCATGAGCGATCCTGGAATAAGGTAAATGGTTGCTTTGACTTGATACAACTTAAATTGTGACTGGCTAGTTATAACTTAATCTGACTTATAAATGTTATCTTCACTGTGCCCCTTACCTCTGCTCCTTAGTCTTCATACCCCTCCATAGTAGCCTTTCAGTACCCTGAACAGTCTGAATGAACTGAATTTCAGTGTCAGTTCAAATTGATAAATTTGATAGACTTCACACCTTAAAGTAATTTTAAATTTCACTCTAGTTTGCATACAGATCACTCAATGGCTTTGCAAAATGAGCTCAAACCTATTAAAGGCAACATGTAAAACTTGAAATGCTCCCAGCATACTTGACTGTAGTGCATCCCTACAACTTTCCTGGACCAATCTTCCCTTTTAGCTACCGCACACGTGAGGAGATCCAGGAAGTCCGCAGTAAGAGTGACCCCATCTCCATGCTGAAGGATCGCATGCTCAGCCACAACATGGCCAGTGTGGAGGAGCTCAAGGTAGGGGAAATGCTTCCAGTTATCACAATCAAATTTATGTAGCCTCACAACAAACCTTAAGAGGTCTTGCAAATTTTCATTTTGAATAATCAAAGACAACACTGCACAATCCCTGAAATTGCATTTAGGCTATCCTGACAACAAATAAGCAAGTTTAAGCACACCAACTGTGGTTGGATTATAGTTGACTGCATGTGGAAGGACAATGAAAGCTTAGTTTACCAAAAGATGACACAACTTGATCTTCCAGGTTTTGTCAACCACAATACAGGTCATAAAGGAACTTGATGCATATTAAACTCATTGAGAAACTAGGCTAGCCTCTTAATTGGGAAAGGGTGCATAATTTGGCACCAGGCCTGTTGGACCAGTAGTGCAAACTCTTAACAGAGTTCTGTGCCATCTATCTGAACTTCAGTAGCATTTTCTCCCCTCTGAAGCAGAAAATGGTAAATGCAGGATGTCTAACATCAAGACAAGTCAGTTCCTTAATCTATTTGGCCAAACGTCCTTGGGTGCAGTATAAATGCCACATGTCATAACTGTCCTTATCTGTAGGAAATCGATGTGGAAGTGAGGAAGGAGATCGAGGATGCGGCCCAGTTTGCCACCACAGACCCCGAGCCCCCACTAGAAGAACTCTGCAATCATATCTTCTACAATGAGCCCCTTTTGGCGGTGCGAGGCACAAACCCGTGGGCAAAGCTGAAGTCTGTTAGCTAAAGTTCTTGAGCCCCCACCATACAGCATAAGCCACCCAACCCCCTTTCCTTCATATGCAAATGTGCCTCATCACAAAGTGTTAAGCATCAGCAAGTAATTGACTGTGCTGTTAAAAACAGTTGACCATATTTACAAAGATGTCAGGTTAAACTGACACAACCTACGGACATTAAAGATCAGTCGCTCTTCTACCTCAAGTCTTGAAACTGCCCCAGTGAAGGATTACAATGTTGCCTGAGAACTGCATCTTTTATGCAGTTCACTGTAAACTTTTGCCAGGTTTTAGTGACTAAATCACCTTTTCTGGTAGACTTCGTCCTTTCATCAAGACTTGAGGCATGTTTAATCCCTTGGGTCTTTGTAAATCTGGCCCCATGACTACATAGTGGATGATTTGCTGTTATGCTTATTTTGAGGTTCTGTAAATGTTGTCAAACAGGCTGTATGACCTTAACATGGCTTTGCTCTTTATATTTAATGTACATGATAAAAGTTAACTTGCAATGATCACTTGTCTTTGTTTCCGTTATCTTTGGTGGCTGCAAATGGTATCTGATCAAAAAATGAGATTTAAATCTCTTGCCACAAATGTGCCTGGTAAACCTAAAAGCTACTCTCAAAGTGAGGCGTTTACATTCACTTTTTTTTTTTTTAAATATAAAAAGCCCTTTAAGAGGCACACTTAGATTATGACTTCAATCTCTAAAACTCAAATGCCTGTAAACTGTTACAAGATGGAGATTTTAAAAAAAAAACAGGAAATGCTGAGTATGCAATGCAATTTGTGTTCTGTAAACAGCGGTCAAGGTTACTTGGTAATGCAATAGGTTATGGTGAAACTTTACACTTTTTTTTTTTTTTTTAAATATAAATTTCCTTTTCTGGCTATTTCACTGTCAGCTTTGGGAGGGTTTTGGGTCCCATATGGAATACATTCAATAAACTGGTCAACAGTCATCAGTGTCCTGTCAATTATCTTTGCAGAAGGGGGAAAATTCCTCAGCATATGTGCTTTAAGGTTATGGTTGCAAATGACAAAAGGGTCTGATTGTCCCCTTTCTCATCCAAACTTACAAAATCAAAGGGCAGAAGAGCCAAAAACATCCCTATGACCAAACTACCAGACCCCCCCCCCAAGTCTATGGTTCAGCTTTTTCTAATCTTTATTATAGCAGTGTTTGACAGTTGCACACCAGTGCTTCTGCTCCCAATCACCTAGACCTCTGATACTGATGCACACATGGATGCTTTTGTGTTTACATTCTTGAGAAATTTTCTTTCTAGCGTTAAAAGTGGCTTCAGCTCTCTTTTTGCCATTGATACTAGGTAATCACAAGTTACTGTAAACAATTTGAGTACATTTCGCCAATATATTTATGCTTGACTTTTATGTTGCGGTATGGTACTTTAAAAGTATTAAACTATGCCCCCCATTAAACAAAGCGCTGCTAAACAAAACCCAATCTATACCTCTTTACATTGTGAATCATAAAAGGATTAGTGGAGGCTAAAAGGCTTGAAATGTTCTTTAGGTGGAATATGGTTGATCAGAGACATTAGATTCTTTGCAGTTTCCCTTGTAAGACATGGAGAATCTGTTAAACATGAATTTTTGTGCTTAGAGCTTTGTTTTATGAAAAGGATGAAATATGGCTGTCTTTTGATCCGAGCAAAATGAAGCAATACCAGATATGCTGTGGAAGAAGGGTGAACAATTTCCTTAACACTGAGGTCTAAGTCATCAGTGAATAGCCTAATTTTAACCCTATGTTTTGGAGGAAAGTTCAAATATGTAATTCATGCTGCTTCCAGAGTTAAAGGGATTATTATGCTGTCTTATTTTCAATAATGCAAACTGTATATGTTTATAATAAACATGGACAAAGTTTTAAAAAATGAGGTAAATATATTTAAAAGTAATCCATGTAACTTCATGTTCCATGGTTTCCAGAAACAGCTGATTGTTATGATCTGGTCATTGACTTGAGGCAGATGAAGTCTGTAACTGTCTCCGTAAATATGCAAATTCTTGCAAAGCGGTCTAATTTAAGTGACTTAGAGCTTTACATGGTTGTTGGTGCCAGGCAGGCAGAAAATGGTCAGAAAAAGAGAAACTATCCAGTGGGCCACAGTTCTCTAGATGAAAATGTCTTGACAGTATCTCAAATGCCCACTTGTTGCAACAAAGGTATGCAGGTAAGAAACAAACATCTTGTGCTACTCTCATATTCTGGACCAAATTTGGGCTCCAGTACTTACAGATGGATTGAAAAGGTCTAATCAAGAACAAGATCTTTGTTTTTGAACAGCTTCACTTGCACAAAAAGTCCTGATGCGCTCTTGCAAGTTTTCAACACAACCTGCTGCACTTGCACCTAGGTATACAGTAGTTTGGTATATCTGTGCGCTGTCTTCAGGTGCAACATAGCCTGCCAGTCAAAAGAAAGTGAGCATTTAGGAAAGGAGCCATTAAAAGGCCCAAAATTAAATTACTTGTTTCAGACTCAAAATGAACTGATGGGCTGCTTCAAGGCAAAGCTACTCTACCCAGAATAAAAATAAAAAAGCTGGAAATGAACATACTACCTTCAACTTTCAAAAAGAAAAATGCAATTTGGGGGTGATTTCTTGGGTAGAACTACACAGGAAATGTATATGGACTTATTTGTGCAGTGTGACATTTGACATTCTTAATTTCAGCCTTGTCCAAACAATGATGCAAAAAAACCTGTTCAGGAAGCATTTCAATTGAGAAAAGTTTTGCCAACAAATGTCTGGTTCAGTGTCAGTGTATTCAATTTGTTCATTAAAAATCAAAATTAGAGATGATAAGCCACCTTTGATTTAAAATGTATTACACTTTTGTAATAAAATACTGTATATTTCCCTGTCTGTGAGTAAAAACCACGCGAAATATATATCATTTTCACCTTATTGTTTTGGCAATAAGATAGCCCAAACTGAATCAGTAAATGATGCTGAATAATTTTCAGCATGTAGCATCAAAATGTGTGCAGTAGAAGGTTAAATGTAAAAAAAAAACCAAACAAAATCATTTAAGTGAACTGAAGTAAGATCAGAACTATACTTAAAAAATTACTCAAACAATATTGTGTACTTACAAAGCTTTCTGTATAAAACTGAAATATTACAAATGCCTTCAGATTATCAGCATGATTACAGGAACTGTCTGGAAGCTGTCCCTTGACAATGATACACACAGCCTCATGAGCTAATTAATTCCAGAAGATGGCAGCAATGTAAAACTAAGGACATCAGCTACTGGAAAAACCTGAGTGAAGAAGAAGAAAAAGGAAGACTGCTCCAATCCCCTCAATATCTCTGAACCGCATTGCAAGTCAGTGGCTACGTGCTTTCAAAGGGACGACACAATGGAGTCTGTTCTCCACGCTGATGTGAAGAAGGAGCTTTTCTGCACACTTTGCAGCGCTCTGCTGCTCCTCGCTACAGTCACATGTGCGCAGGAAAGCGCTCAGGTGAAAAACCCGCAGTGTCAAAGCTTCGCGGGAGGACACGTCTATCCCGGAGAGGCTTTCCGTGTGCCCGTATCCGACCATTCCCTGCACCTCAGCAAAGCCAAGAGTGAGTTTCTCTCATGCGGGCTGCTAGATGAACATTTGCATGCTTAAAGTGTCAGGCAGTGATTTTTGGTTCCCCCTGCCTTCTCCTTCCTGTCAAACTCGCAGCTTCTGCAATGCTGCTGAAGCATGCTGGCCCTGCGTGCAGCCCGTGGTGAGGGTACGGTTTAATTTGAAGTTATGGTTTAATCCGCAGATTGTAGTTTTATTTAATTTTTAGGCCTGACCTTAACTCTGACGGTTTTTGTAGGACACGTCATACTCTGAAAATCTTGGATTGAGCGCCTCTCCCCGCCCCTCTGACACATGACTATGCGTGGTGCAGCAGCCAAACGGGTTACACCTGATAACGCTTGAAAAAAGTAAACAAACAAACAAAAAACAAATAACAGAAACTTAAAGACAGAGCAAGGCAACCAGTAAACTCATGTGATCATGTATGGGGAATTTTAGCACAAAGGTGTTTGAGTCATTTTCATTATTGCAGTTTTTTCCTCTGCCATATGGAGTCATGCTTTACCTGTAACAGTGCCAAAGTTTGCACTTATTCCACTAGTTTATTACAGTGCATTGCTAGCTGTAACTGAGACTATATAATGCATTCAAAATAGAACAGCAAAAAACAAACAAAAAAAAAAGATGAGTGGTATAACACTGACTCTAAGCATTTTACTGTGCTGCAAATGGTGCAAAGTGCGTATGCCATATAATGGAGAGAAATTATTAAACTCTAAGACAAAATATGACCACGGAGGAGTAAAGTGAAAAGGTAAAATTGACTTTACGTATAAACTTCTCAGCTAAACTCATGTTGACATCAGATCAGCAGCTCCAAAGGTTTTCTTTAATCTAGTTTGTCCCTGCATATTTCTTACAGTATTAGTTATGATAAATTTTAAAATCCATTTTTCTTCCTGCTGTAGTTTCGAAGCCTGCACCCCACTGGGAAGGAACAGCTGTCATCAACGGTGAATTCAAGGAGCTGAAGCTGTCAGACTACAGAGGCAAATACCTTGTGTTTTTCTTCTATCCTCTGGACTTGTAAGTACCGTCTGATGCACGTGTTACATAATCGCTTTATATGTGTTGCTGGGATTACTGCACAGCAGAGTGTGTTCTGATGTTAATTCATTTGTTTTTTTTGGCAGCACATTTGTCTGCCCGACTGAGATCATTGCATTCAGTGATCGTGTGCACGAGTTTCAAGCCATCAACACGGAGGTGGTCGCCTGCTCAGTAGATTCCCAATTCACACACTTGGCTTGGTGAGATTGCTGTCTCCATCACAATTTAATGGCTGAAGACGAACTCCAATAATAACAGATGTCCAGACGTTGTGTGTACTTTTGATAAAGTTTAGTTTACATTATGTGAGTGTACACTATTTATTTCCCTCTTCTATTTTTTTATTTTATTTATTTTTTAAATAGGATCAATACTCCCAGGAAGCAAGGTGGACTTGGACAAATGAAAATCCCTCTGCTGTCTGACCTCACCCACCAGATTTCAAAAGACTATGGCGTCTACCTGGAGGACCAAGGGCACACACTGAGGTGAAGTTACAGCCATTATCAAAGTTTTATATCTGTAGCAGCTTAAAGACATTTTTCTCATTGTGTAACACTGTTATGGGACTTTGCTGTATGTGAAAATTTTTTGTTGCAGGTATGAAACTAAGGGTTGTGATCAGTGTGTCTTTCAGTAACACAAATTTATACAAATGCCTTTACAGAGTTGATAAATACATGGGTTGGACAATGAAACTGAAACACCTGTCATTTTAGTGTGGGGGGTTTCATGGCTAAATTGGACCAGCCTGGTGGCCAATCCTCATCAATTGCACATTGCACCAGTAAGAGCAGAGTGTGAAGGTTCAATTAGCAGGGTAAGAGCACAGTTTTGCTCAAAATATTGCAATGCACACAACATTATGGGTGACATACCAGAGTTCAAAAGAGGGCAAATTGTTGGTGCATCTGTGACCAAGACAGCAAGTCTTTGTGATGTATCAAGAGCCACGGTATCCAGGGTAATGTCAGCATACCACCAAGAAGGACGAACCACATCCAACAGGATTAACTGTGGACGCAAGAGGAAGCTGTCTGAAAGGGATGTTCGGGTGCTAACCCGGATTGTATCCAAAAAACATAAAACCACGGCTGCCCAAATCACGGCAGAATTAAATGTGCACCTCAACTCTCCTGTTTCCACCAAAACTGTCCGTCAGGAGCTCCACAGGGTCAATATACACGGCCGGGCTGCTATAGCCAAACCTTTGGTCACTCGTGCCAATGCCAAACGTTGGTTTCAATGGTGCAAAGAGCGCAAATCTTGGGCTGTGGACAATGTGAAACATGTATTGTTCTCTGATGAGTCCACCTTTACTGTTTTCCCCACATCCGGGAGAGTTACGGTGTGGAGAAGCCCCAAAGAAGCGTACCACCCAGACTGTTGCATGCCCAGAGTGAAGCATGGGGGTGGATCAGTGATGGTGTAGGCTGCCATATCATGGCATTCCCTTGGCCCAATACTTGTGCTAGATGGGCGCGTCACTGCCAAGGACTACCGAACCATTCTGGAGGACCATGTGCATCCAATGGTTCAAACATTGTATCCTGAAGGAGGTGCCGTGTATCAGGATGACACTGCACCAACACACACAGCAAGACTGGTGAAAGATTGGTTTGATGAACACGAAAGTGAAGTTCAACATCTCCCATGGCCTGCACAGTCACCAGATCTAAATATTATTGAGCCACTTTGGGGTGTTTTTGAGGATCGAGTCTGGAAACGTTTTCCTCCACCAGCATCACGTCGTGACCTGGCCACTATCCTGCAAGAAGAATGGCTTAAAATCCCTCTGACCACTGTGCAGGACTTGTATATGTCATTCCCAAGACGAATTGACGCTGTGTTGGCCGCAAAAGGAGGCCCTACACCATACTAATAAATTATTGTGGTCTAAAACAGGTGTTTCAGTTTCATTGTCCAACCCCTGTATACTTTATAGATCATACCTAAAAGGCATTTAAACTGAAGCAATGAACAGCCATTCATGCTGCTTTTTAACTTGTTCATGTCCTTCTCAGGGGTCTCTTCATCATCGATGGCAAAGGTATCCTGAGGCAGATCACCATGAATGATCTTCCAGTGGGAAGATCTGTGGATGAAACTTTACGGTTGGTCCAGGCCTTCCAGTACACAGACAAACATGGAGAAGGTAAAAAAAAAAAAAAAAAGATTTTTAGGATTAGCAGCTGAAACGTGTTTCTTTTGTGTGATGCAGAAGTACCTAGAAACAAATGGCTGGTTTTCAGCTGAGTCTTTGTGCCATTTCTCCTTTAAATTCTGACTAGGATTGTGTAATTGTTTTTCACAGTGTGCCCAGCAGGATGGAAACCAGGCAGTGACACAGTAAGTATCACTGGGGGCAGTGACTAATATGGATCCTTAATTGTTGGCTTGTATTACCTTCCAGCGTATAAAAGCTCTCAGGTAGACTACCATTTATTTGTAAAAACAACAAGCTATCTCAGTCTGTTTCCCACAAAGAAATGAACCACAGAATGTATACAAAGATGGATGTAGTCTCTGAGTTTGAAAAGTGAAGCAAGTAAGGAAGTGCCTTGAAATTGCATTCTTTCAGTTTAGCGGCCAGTAGGGGGCGACGACTCTGGTTGCAACAAAACATAACTGCATAATAGTCTGAGAAAATGACCCTGCTGCTCATTTGATGTATGACCTCAGTAATAGCTGCTGAGTTTATGATCTCAGTTGGTAGTTTCAAGTCTTCTTAATACAGTGTGACTTTAATTTTGTAAATTATAGTCACATTTAGATAAAATGGAGCTTATTATTGATAATTAGTTGTGTTATGAGAATGCACTGGTTTTCTAAGTCAAATCCACCCACCCACTCACTTGTGTTGTAATGCCTTCAAAGGAGGGTTTTTATTTTCAAAAACTTCAGTTTTGCCTCAACTGTAGACCTTGAATTGTTACCAATTGTGCAAAGGGAAAGAAGGCACATTTTGATAAATTTTTCCATTATGAAGACACATGCTACGTTTCCACCACTGAGGTGCCGGGGCAAGACGACAAGTACGCACTTTGCGTCCTTTTATCTGTGATATGAACTGATACAAAGCTGCAAGTTCAGCCTTAGGGCCCAACCTAATTCACAGCTGTGAAAATCGCATTGCTTTTCTCGCGTAATACACACCATTCAGTGAAATAGCGGTAGAAAACTTTTATGTTGAGATGGCAGAGTCACGCCCTTCTGCAGCTTTTGTCACGCATTCTTGGTTCGAGACCAGCTAGCTTGCGGGGACCGAGTTGAACCCATTTTTCGGCCGAGGACCGAGTGCGTTCGCGGTGGTTTTACTGCTGAACGGTTCAAATACAGGCACTGGCACCCCATCGGTGGAAAAAGGGCCACTGTGGATGACTAGTTTATCAGGAATATACATTAGTTGAAAGATCAAGTATAACACATAATAGCATGTGCCCTAAAATTCATGTTATTATAAGAAATAGATGCTGTACACTAATTTAATGATTTTTCCCCCCACAGATCATTCCTGACCCTTCGGGCAAGCTGAAGTATTTTGATAAACTGAACTGATCTGTTTCCATTTTCCCAGTCTGTGAGATCCAACACTTACTGAAATTTCCAATAAAATGTGTTTTCCTAAACTGCTCTGTCTCTAGTCTTTTAAATCCATTTCGTGACATGGCAGGTTAACAGGAGTGGCTTAGTTCAGACCTTTGTTTTCTTCTGTGCACAAAGTTTTAATGCCTGCATCACACAGTGAAGGTGCAGCCATCATTGATGTGAACATGCCCAGTGACTCCCGGGTGCTTGATAGATATAAATGTATTGTGAATTACAGACAGATGTGTGACAGTACTTCTTCCCTCTCTTGTGTCTTGTGCTTTGACTTTGCTACAGTGTAAATATGTAATGAACAAACATTTTGTTGTAGGCACTATCCCCAGGCTGTTCACTGTGTGCAGTCTATAAGAATACATTTTCTTAACCATTTACTTAAAATGGTTTAAATGTTTTTGCAGCAACAGTGTCACGAAAGTTTTTGTAATGTGTGAAGCAACATTACTGAAGTGCCGAAGAAAGAGAGGGAATGCCTGCAGAGAGAACTGCACGTTGTGTACAGGTGCACATTTTTAAGATGCTTTTAAGGATATCTGCAGCATTGCAGCAGGGAACAGCTTGTTTGTGCTTCTGCATTTGAGTCATTTGCAAAGTATCAGCCATTTGTGATTCAAGGGTGGAATTTCCACCTTCCACTCTGTAACGCAGCCAAAGCAGTTCCGTTTTATTGGTTGTCCATTTCATTGTCGGGGGGTAAACTGAGGAGCGGATGTAGAAACAAATTTTGCTTTAGTTTACATTCAGAGGATTAGTGAGCAAAGGGAAAAAGGGTAAAAAAGAGAAAATGGCCAGTTTTATATTACGGACAGCTGAACCAAAAGATGTCTCGGATATCCTGCGACTCATAAAGGTAACCCACATGTGAAGTGATTATAATTTAGGCCTTTAACTGGAATTGTGCTTAACAGCAATATCACCAAATGACCTTATTTTTTAGGAACTTGCTAAATTTGAAGAGATGGAGGATAAGGTGTTGCTGACCGAGAAAGGTGCTGTAGTTTAGTTTTATGATGGAGCTTGTTATTATTGATCTGAATTTTGAGAAAATATTTTTTAAAGTTTTAAGTTTTAAAGTTTAAAGTCATGCTCCTATTTAGATCTGCTTGAAGATGGCTTTGGGGATCATCCATTCTACTACTGTTTGGTTGCTGAAGTCCCTAAAGAGAAGAGCTCAGAGGGTAAAAATGTGCCTCTTACAAAATATTCTTGTATTTCTTAGGAACTATTAGCGTTGCTCATAAATGTTATCCACTATTTGAATTAACCCTCTTCTGTTTTCTTCAAGGGAACGCTGTGGTTGGCTTTGCGATGTACTACTTCACATATGACCCATGGATCGGGAAGCTTCTCTATCTAGAAGACTTCTTCATCATGCAGGAGTTTCGTGGTAAGTTTACTGACAAGGTGCATTACAGTGCTAAAACTTAATAACATAGACTGAAGAACATTTTGTATTCATTGCCAAGAATTGTTTTAATTGCTCTCTGAACATTTAATCTTTCACCAGGTCTTGGCATTGGTTCAAAAATCCTGAAGGTGCTGAGTGAGGTACTTTTGCCATTGTGCAATTCCACCTTTTGCTGGTGGCAGAGTTACCTTAATTTCAGCTGCATTTGTGCTTAATATGCACTTTTCTTTCCCTTTTTCCTTTTCCTAGACAGCAGTGAAGACCCGCTGTAGTGCCATGCATTTCGTCGTAGCAGAAAACAACACAAAGTCTATTGAGTTCTACAAGAGAAGAGGTGCGGCTGATCTGTCCTCTGAGGAGGGGTGGCGTCTTTTTGCCATCGGAAAGACAAATCTGCTAAAAATGTCTGCCGAATAGAGTTTATTGTGTTTTGACATTTGGTGAAAGCAGTGAACTTTGCTCTGAATGATGACTGGCTTGGCGCAGCCTCAATAAATGCATTTATCAGTCAGCTGTTACCTCTGATTGTAAACCACGTCTGTGACTTTAAGGTCATCCTAAATTTACACTAATCTTTTAATTATGGTGAATGAAGACTAATGAGATCATTACATGATAATAATATACCACACAAAGCTGACAGGCTTGTGATATTTGAATAAACATGCAAACAAAAAAGTAAATCAAAGAATGTGATCATGAATATATACATCATATACAACATATGATCTTGTGACCCCTTGCTAAAGCTGACTAATAGTATATATATATATATATATATATGTGTGTGTGTGTGTGTGTGTGTGTGTGCGCGCGCGCATCATATGCTCACATGTAATTCAATCAGACCTTGGACTGTAGTATTAGGATACAACATTGAGAATTTCTTCTTTTATTTAACTCAATAAACATTGAAATTCCAAAATGTGAGAAAATCTGTCAACAATTATTTAGTGAATTAAGTAATTTTAGTAACATTACTTTTCAAAGTGAAAGTGTACATTATGCAGAAAGATATATCAGTTTTATGTTACTATTAGTGATTAACATTCATTGCTGATAATTACTAAATGTCACGTAAATGCAACTGGGTAACCATAAATTGCCTCTGATCTGTGAATTAGGGAGAACCTAAACTGTCCAAGCACAGTTTTGCTGCAGCAGTGGTTAAGAAACAGCAGCACTTATAAACTAAGCCAAACTGCAACAGTGATGGGGTGTTAAGCTGATAAAAGAGGCGAGTCAGCGGTTTGTTTAAATGTTGGATTCATGGTCTATCTCTAGTTCATAGTTTGTCTTTTATTGTCCACCTCACCGAAACACTATGTTGTTTAGCATGAACTGACGTAGTTCTCAGCCAAATGACCTGCTTACACCAGCCATGGAGAATAAACTAATTAAACAGTGCCGTGCACGCTTTGACACGACCCGCGTAGGTCTTCAGATTATGGCCTGTTTGGTGCCTGGCGGGCTCATTTCCACCACAACCCTTCCGCATTTTCCTGCTGCTCTCGGGCTGTGACGTGTCGTGCTGACGGCGGCCTCGGAGCTGGAGGAGCGGGGGGCTGTAGCATGACAAGATCTGGCTCGAGACGTCCTGCTTTGCTTTCAGCGGTGCTCCTGAATCAACCCCTAACCCCTCCTTCTCTTCTCCTCTCCGGCCCGCCCAAATAACACAAAATTCCCGACTGAATCCTGCCCGAGTCTGGGGGAACCAGGCGGCCTGGGAAGCCGAGGAGCGGTCAGAGGCATCCCTGCAGCACAAATCTGGTACGCGGCTCGTTTTTGTGCCAGAAGCGTCCGTTTTAGCGTTGTGTTTGCATTTTTATATGTCCGTGGCTCTTTGTTTTTTACATGCATGTGGTGTTTTAATTTATTTCTTTATTATTACCGAGAGGCCGCAAAGGGTTGGGCCTTTTCTTCCCGGGCCCTTAATAGAGGCCGTAATTGGTAAATCAGGCCTGTCCCGTTAGCTAGCCCGCCTTCCGAAAAAGGGGTCGTGTATTCGCCTGTCGTAGTTGGCCACGGTCATTTGTTATTGATAGCTGATGTGCTGATATGCAACGTACCATTCAGCTTCAGCTTTAATTGACATTTTCTCGTCGCCGAGGAGTAGTTTAATAAATGTTAAAATTAGCATTCGACCAGGCGTCAAGCTAACAAAATGGCGGACCCTGGTGTGATAAAAATTGGTTGTAGAAAGGTGTGTGTCTGTGTTCAGCCCTCCTCCCGCTAACTAGCGGCTAAAGAGCTGCATTAAGTGTGCACTTAACGCAAGCTTCGTTTGTTTGCATTCTTATCTTACCGCACCTGTGTGCATGTGTTCAGCTAGCTTTTTCTAAATGTGTTTCCACCGTAACAGTCGGACTTTGCATGTATAATCAATGCTAATCTTCCTCCAGTGGTCGATTGGAGACACTACCGTGAATCACCTCGTCGGGGTTTTTGCTGTGCTTTAGATTCGCATAGATGAGTGTCTTAGTAAGTCCGATCGTCAGAGGAGTTTTTAATGTGATGTTGGCGTCTTTCAGCACAAGTGATGCGCGGTTGTGCCGCACATCTTCCTCACACCGTTGTCATCGTTTTCCACCTGGAGGTGGGGGATGGTACATTCAGAGGAAATTAAATGGCATCCCGGCCGCATCGTTTTCTGTTTACATCTCCGTATCCACTTGTATTAGTTTCAGGGATGGATTATTTTTGTCGCACATTATCTCACCTTTATCTCAATGTTGGTTTTTTGGGGGGGTGGGGGGAAGAAATGTGTCTCTGATATTTGTCAACTGTAGTAATGCGGACATGACAGTAATGCCACTGGTCATGTTAGTTGCTGTCTTTTACCGCAGACACACGCTAACAGTGTAAAATACATTTTATTTATTGTTCTGTGATTCATTTTGGGTTTCCCTTTTAAAAAAATTGCTTTAAATAGCCGAGCTGAAATCATGTTGTTTGTGTGAATAAAAGGTCAAACAATTTGGATCTTCACAAAGAAACATTGCGTGAGCTGAGAGGTACAGCAAAATATTAAGTGAGGGTATTGTTTAAAAAGTTTGGTTTAAAAGTTGATTTATTGAGTAAGTATTGTGAGGTAACAATCACGTCTTTGATGCCAGATTTTCATGCTTGAAACAGCTTTTAATGCTCTGAGCCATAGTAGGGACACGTTTTTATTGGACAAAACAGTTGAGTCGTAGTGAGTGTGCACCATGTTTACAGTATCAAACCCACAGATGCCTATGCATGCACTCTTTACTGTAAAGTTACTCTTGGAAGGATATGTATTATATTTAGGGTCGTGGCAGGAAATGGTGGTACATAGAGCAATTGCTGGAGGAGTGTGGGTGACTGGAAAAATTAGAAGTCAAACAAAGTAAATAAATGTAGAGGCTTCTATGCTACCCATAATTTCGAGATTCAATTTGGAAACCTTTTTTACATTGCTTATTGTTTTTTAATGCATGATGTGTAATGCCCCACTTCAGAAGCAGAAAACAAAATTTGAGAAGCACTGTTAAAGCGATGCAGTAGTTGTGCAATATGAGGCCACTGTCGCTATCATGTGAATCACATTACAATGATACAAGTCATACCAAATTCAAAACACACTGGATAACGGGGTCATTATGAACATCATGGGGTAGTGTACAAAAAAAACGACATGATTATTGATGGGCTAACATTTAGTGTCATATTAGCATCAGCATCGTTTGGCAACTTTGTTGGGAAATTGAAATGGATTCAAAGCACATTGAGGACATAAACAAATGTTACTTGCGTTAGTTCAGTTGCAGTTGCTTGACACTCAGAAAACAGCAGTGTTTTCAAACAGCTATCACCACACATTATTGTGCTTTATGTGCTTTGTTTGGAAAAAACTGACTAATCTATTAATTATCTGCATAATTATCAGCTTGTGCTTATCATTTGGTTTCAGCTCTCCAGTAACAAATGCAGTGCGAGGACAATGGATGAGGATGTCACCAGGCTTGCAATACGTTCGGAAGAGCCTAAAATAATATTGCACGGATCGGGTAATTAGCATACTTATGTTAATGTTGTTTGTACTTAAAGATTATGTCTGTTGGTATCAGATAAGTATGATAGTATTGGGGGTCTTTGAAGAAGCAGGATTTTTTTTGGACAGCCAGATAACTTTAAATATTTGAATGAAAGGAAAGTGTTGTTTGGAATGAGATAATATGGACATCCACTGCAAAGTTATATTATGGCTGCATGACCATTTAAATCATCATCGCACAATAAACCATTGCTCTTCACTATTATCTGGTTAACCGAACAATCCTGCTTCTTCCAGATGAGGGTGGTGCCGGCGGGCAGGAGTTTGTTGTGGAACTTCAAGAGACTGTGTTGGTGTCAGAAGGCGAAGGGGAAGGCATGGCAGTTCACAGGTTTGCCCCAGACGAGCTAGTCATCCAGGATGCTGTTGAGGATGTGGTTTCTGAGTATGTGCACTGCGATGAAGATGAAGATGTTGCTGTAGAAACCTGCGTGATGGCTCTGGAGGGTGAGGAGGAAGGTGTTGCCATGGGAGACATCCCTGAAGATGGGCTGGACCCAGAGCAGCAGGACGACGATGACCAAGATGGCTGTGGAGATTATTTAATGATATCCTGTAAGTTTTCTACTCTGTGCTGCATTTACACATAGCATACATGTCTTTAGTTGGTTGGATTATTATTCAGGAGGTGAATTTGAAACCAATTACTCAAAACACTTTCACAGGTGGTGGTACATTCATTCTAGGCAGTTACATATAGTGTGTGAATTTATCCATCATTTGTTTTGTGTATATGCAGATTAGATTAGATACAACTTTATTAATCCATTTAGGAAGATTCCATCAGGGAAATCTACAAAACTGCAAGCATATGAGTAAACGGTCTGTGGAAATGGCCACTCACTGTCCAATCTTATTACATTTATGAGCTGTCCTGTTAACAGCAGCTTACATTAATCTGGCATTCAACAATCCCTTTTTTTAGCTTTTTTTTTTTTTTTTAAGCAAGCTTCCGGTAACAATCTTTCAGATAGAAATGCAAAAATGCAATGGTAAACATACCACTGTTCCATCTTTTTTTTTTAAAAACAAGCATCGCACTCAAAATGAGCATGTGCACAGATCAGGCACAAAGCCTTCCATTGAGCAGGACTAATTTGTACCTTTATAACGGCTTTACTCTATCATTGGATTGATTGATATGAGACATTTTGGGTGGACTTAAAACAAAACATCCACATAAATGACAGGACCAAAGTTGTCCTGACAGAATATTGCATTGTGATGCCTGATTCGTAGTTCTGTGTTAAGACCTCGACAACTGATGTAAACACAGTATATACTACTAAAAAGTTTCAGAACACCCCAGTTCTTCCAGTTTTTATTGAAATTCAAGCATTTCAAGTCCAATGGACAGCTTAAAATGGTACAAAGGTAAGTGGTGAACTGCCAGATATTAAAAAAAAAAAAAAAAGTTAGGTTACCCAAAACTGAAAAAAAAACTTACATTTCAGAATTGTACAAAAATGCCTTTGTTAGGAAACAAGAAATGTGTTAACAACTTAAAGCTGTTCTGCAGCAATGGAGGTTGATAAGGCCTTGAAAGTTGGTGCTACCAATTCTTGCACGTGTCCCAACTTTTCTTGATTATTTACAACACCCCCCCCCGTTTTTATAAAAGTAGTGTTGGAACACACTGTGATACCATGCATTATTTGAACAGTATTCTACTGAAGAAAGTAGTGTGTTGCTATAAAAATGGTGAAGATGGTGAGGAAAAAAGGCAATTAACAGTGGAAGGGAGACATCATAACTTTTAAAAGCGCAGGTCTTTCCTACAGAGGAATTACAAAGAAAGCCATGGTGTCAGTGAGTATAGTCTTCTTCACCATCAAAAGGCACTCAGAAAATGGGGGGCCACAGCTTAATAGTCTCAGTGTGATGCTGAAAAGCTAATTCATGCATTTATTATGTCCTAGGGTGAGCTATTGTAATTTGATGCTATCAGGCTGTCCTAAAAGCTCCCTGAAAAGCCTTCAGCTGATCCAGAATGCTGCAGCTAGCGTACTGACAGGGACTAGAAAGAGAGAGCATATTTCTCCCATATTGGCTTCTCTTCATTGAATTCAAAATACTACTTACATACAAGGTCTTTAATTATCAGACCCCACTTTATCTCAAAGAACACAGTACCATATCACTACAATAGAGCACTTCACTCTCAGACTGCTGGTGTACTTGTGGTTTCTAGGATACTTGAGACTCGAATGGGAGGCAGAGCCTTCAGCTTTCAGGCCCTTCTTCTGTGAAACCAGCTCCCAGTTTGGATTTGAGAGACAGATACGCTCTCTACTTTTAAGATTAAGCTTGAAACTTTCCTTTTTAATCACACTTATAGTTGAGGCTGGATCATTTGACCCTGAACCATCCCTTAGTTATGCTGCAATAGGCCTAGGCTGCTGATGGCATTCCCATGATGCACAGTTTTTTTTTGTTTTGTTTTGTTTTTCCCCCCAGTCACTATTTTTTACTCTGTTTATACACCACTCTGCATCTAATTTTTAGTTATTAATCTCTGGCTCTCTTCCATAGTGTGTCATTTGTCCTGTCTCCCTCCCTTCACCCTCATCTGGTTGTGGCAGATGGCTGCTCCTCCCTGAGCCTGGCTCTGCCGGAGGTTTCTTCCTGTTTATAAGGGAGTTTTTCCTTCCCGTTGCTGCCAAGTGCTTGCTCATAGGGGGATGTTTTGACTGTTGGGGGTTTCTCTGTAAGTAAAGTAGGGTCTTTACCTTACAATATAAAGTGCCTTGGGGTGACTTGTGATTTGGTGCTATATAAATGAAATTGAATTGAATTCAGTGTGTTCAGCTGTTAGAGCTGCCAGTGGTGGCTATTTTGACAAGTCAAAAGATTACAGTACATTTTGGTTTATAGATTCCATAATTTATTTTTTAACTTCAGTTGTTTATTCTATACTTTAATTTCAGAGTGCAATGAAACATTAAACTGCTTGAATTTCAATAACAAATTGGAAGAATTGGGGAGTTATAAAACTTTTGACTAGTAGTTTAGATTAGCACAAAGAGAGTAATTCTGTGAAACTAAATGTAATAAGTTGTAACTGTATGTAGCTTGCTCACTGTGCTATGGCATAGCTGGTTATCTGCCAACATAGGTAATTGGATTTTTTTCATTTTCCTTAAGTCTTTAAAATCAGTGTTGGAGTTGGTTTTCAGGCCTTCTCACCTTCCTGTATTTTAATTAGTGTTCAAGTTTTTTTAAGCTCCAAGTCCAACATGAACTACTCCACTACAGCTTAGGCTCTATAGGGATTCGTATGAGTTATTTTGTGAAATGATTGATGCTTGTCACCCATTTATTTATTAATTAATATATGTATGTATTTATTTATTATGGCCAAATGTGACAAGTTTTTAGTCTTTTTATATTATGGAAAAGTTGAAGCACGTATGACATGTTTAAGTTAATTTGCTTTACTTGACATTGCATGTTCTGTATTATAGCTATTGGATATGCACATCTTTAATTCAATTCAATTCAATTTTATTTATATAGTACCAAATCACAACAGTCACCTCAAGGCGCTTTGTATTGTGGGTAAAGACCCTACAATAACACAGAGAAAACCCAACAGTCAAAATGACCCCCTATGAGCAAGCACTTGGCGATGGTGGGAAGGAAAAACTCCCTTTTAACAGGAAGAAACCTCCAGCAGAACCAGGCTCAGGGAGGGGGAGTCATCTGCTGCGATCGGTTGGGGCTGAGGGGAGAGAGACAGGACAAAAGACATGCTGTGGAAGAGAGCCAGAGATTAATAATAATGATTAAATACAGAGTGAAGTATAAACAAGTAAATAAAGGTGAATGAGAAGAAACAGTGCATTATTGGACACCCTCCCATTCTACTTTTAAGTG